>BEXV01002335.1:44939-57793 GCA_003118195.1 Hemicentrotus pulcherrimus
CCCCCCCCCCAACTAAAAACCTGGTCTGAAATAGCCCAGTTAAGATAGGGTTAAAACAAGCTGTATGATTAGTTTGAGGAAAAACGTGGAATAAAACGCTGAATGAGACTGTTTTCTAGATCTTGCACAATCCAGTGTAAACGGAAGCTAGTGATGAGTCACAGTCATGGGCTAAAGAGGCTAGCCCCGACTGCGCTCGCTCGCTCGATTGCTTTGAAGCAAACTATTTGTGATGGCCTTTATCAGAGTTTCCTTCCCTCGTCGTCTGAGCCAAATATAGAGCCCCCGTAAACGCTGATGATGATCAAGAACGATGGAAAATGCCAAGGAAAACGAGACTTAGTGTGAATCATGAGAGACTGTGTATAGGTAATGTCATGTATCATAACCAGGGGGGTGTTTCACATTTGCTGGCATTGGTCTCTCAAGGGACGTACAAATCATGGTTACAAATCTACAGAATTTACATTTTTTGATAATTCATTATTGAAGGAAAAAATATAATCTGAAGATCATAATTGATAGACCAATGGTGAGAGCAATCAGTGGCATGAATGGCCTGCCTGGGGATGCTAAGGTGCATCACTTTCCACCTTGTTTTCTCTTTAAGCAATCTCTTTATTACTCTTACAGCATTTATGAGTGTACCATAAGCGGAAGATTGTGTCTTTGGCTGTACATTTATTTTTAAAATTAGTAATTGTCAAAGAAGAATATTCTTCACATGTCCGCTTCATTTTATGATTGTCCCTTCCCATTTGTTTGTACCCAGTCTTCCATTTTCCTTGTTATTTTTTAAGCTGCCATCACTCTATTTGTTCAAGTATTATTATTTCCATTCCAATTAAAAATCAATTCACTCAAACTCCTCATTTTACAGGACAAATCTGTCCTTAATGAATTCATATATTACTTGTATTTAATGCTACAGTGCATACACTTTGCTGAAGTATACCATATCAGAAATTAAATTGTTTCAAAATTTATATCACTGCATTATACATATACACAAGGTTTTTTTTAGAGTTGATAAATCTCTAAATAACAACCAAAAGGAGCCTCTCCTTTCTCTATGAAAGGAGAACACAATATTTAACAAGGAGACAGATTTGTTTAGAGTGCTGACCCATGTTGCCCTCCTATTAGCTTTGAGCTTTCAAATCTAATTTGAAGAAAAACAAAAACTATCTGTTTGCTCTTGAAAGAACTGAATGCATTATGTGCAAAGAAAAACATTTTCCACTATATCAATCATCTTTGCCCAACACTGTGTATTACTTTTATAAAGGTTATTGATGTCCATTAACAATGCTAATCCTGTCCAAATTAGAGAAAGATAAGGTATTGTGCAAGCCAAGTAATATTTTTTTCTCTAATGACTATTTCCTGGTGCTGGCAAAGGGTTATCATAAATTGGAAAGAAAGTTTGAAACAGAATGACTTGTGACCTGGTTTGTTGAGTTGCGGTTCTGTAACATTACATCAGGGTAAAGGATTTTTATGAAGGGCTGAGCAAATCAGGTTTTCCTCTTTGAATTGGCAACCTTCTTATATTTTGTCTTATTTTTTTCTCATTCTCTGCCAGTATGTTATGTGAAAATGAAGACTGTTTTAATTCAGTTTAATATTGGTTTCCTTTGTATTCAATGTTGCATCCCCATAACAAAATTAACTTTCAGTCTATCTCTCCCTATAAATGTTTCTTTAAGGATCACAATCTTTGTTTCTCTTTATCTTCTTCATAATGCTCTATTCTTACCCTCTCTGTTTCTTTCTTTGTGATATTCCTATTGAGAGATGGAAGGTTGATTACAGAGATCATGATCAGTATACTTGGAGGTTTATACACTTTATGGCTTCTCTTTCTTGCTCTTTCTTGCTCTCTCTTGCTCTCTCTCTCTAAAACTCTCTATATATATCTAAAACTCACACACACTCTCTCTCTCTCACTCACTCTCTCTCTCTCTCTCTCTCTCACACTCTCTCTCTCTTTCCCTTCTCACTTTCTCCCATCTCTCTTCGTCGTCATGTTCATTAAGTAGAGAATTATATTAGAGATCATAAATATCCCTTCTCGTTTTATTCTCTCCACAGAACAATGTGTGGTACACCAAACTACATCGCCCCAGAGGTGCTGGGCAAGATAGGACACAGCTTTGAAGCAGACGTCTGGGCCTTGGGCTGTATAATGTGAGTAGTCAACCGTCCCTCAGATAGGATTTTAAATATAGGCCCCATGTAGAGGAGAGTCACAACCTTTGCACGTTAAGAACCCCACTGCACTATTCGTATAAGAGTAGGGGAATCCCCATTGTAGTGGTCCACCTGCACATCCCTTATCACTGGGAGAACAGACCCGAAGGTTAAAGTGATTCTTTTTCTTTTTTCCCAACCAGGGACAGGTGATGCCAAATATACATGTATCATAATACTGATACTAGTATAGGCATATCCACAGTGAGGTTAATTTTCAGAGAATCGTTCAATTAAAGTCGCACCTTCATGTGGTACCACACAAGTTTAATCAGATCATCTAAATGCTGCGAAAGACAAATCTACTATCTAAATCACCCTGTACACAATTCCCATAATTTTCAGAAATAGGATTTAAGACTGAGTGACAAAACCTTCTATCCTTTTGTAATGGTCTGTAGAAAATTTAGCCCAAAGGAAACTGTACATATATACTTTCTGTGGAAGTATGCATTTATAATGATTTTTAAATTTTTTAAATCTTGTAGGAAACAGTCACACAAAAGTGAGTTCACAGATAACTGTTCAATTTGCAGAAAGACAACCTTGAGCATGATTGTCATTTGTTACATATACCACTTACATACAGTAGCTTACGAAAATTAATGCAAGACAAAGAATCTCTGTGCAGCTATATTATTCATGATATCTGTTGCATATAATATTGCACCTCAAATGCTTGCATCCAAAGTGTATATTTTGCTATACTAGTACTACATTTTGCAGCTGTTTATTTAGATTTTTCAGTATGTAAGATCATTCCCACAATCACATCGCCAAACTGACTCCATGTTCACTCCGAACTGAAAGACTTGTGGCCATAGGAGGCATTGTAATTTGTTTGTTTGGTTTGTTGTCGGTCTGTCGCTGGTGTAATTGTTGTGGCTGTGATATTAGCTCAATGTCAGTTGCTCTTCAGGAATGCACATGTGGGGATGGGATTGCTAATCATACCCTGATCACACCTACAGATGTAATCAAGAAATGATACCATTTCATGATGTGCTTTTTATCAATACAAGATAATAAAACATAGAAAAGGTCATTGAAAGTGAAATTGGATAAAGTATATGTACATCTGTTATACGTATTGTTCATGGGCCGCTCTAAAAATGCACCTTATTTGTGATAAAGAGGGGAATTTCACCCTCTCATTGGAGACGAGCTTCACAATGTAGGTAGGATGAGCTGAAACTTTATATGATAGGTTCTGTCTTCATCTTCTTTAATTGGTATGGTATGTATTTGAATCTGTACTGTTTCATCTTTTTTCCCTTCAAAATATAAAGCCTTTTGAAGAGATGTGCTCATTGAAGATTTTAATCACAATCTTTGTTATCCCTTTCATTTAAGGTACACAATGTTAGTCGGGAGGCCTCCGTTTGAAACCAGTTCACTCAAGGAAACCTATGCACGCATCAAGCACAACAAATACCACTTCCCAGAAACCCTTTCCCCGGTTGCCAAGGAAATTATCTCGGACTTATTATCCTCAGACCCAGAGGAACGACCTCCATTAGAGGTGGTCATTGATCATGAATTCTTCACTCAGGGTTTTGTTCCGGAGACGTTATCACCGACGGCATGTGTGACTGCGCCAGACTTCCCGATCACGAAGGTCCTGATCAGCGATCGCAAGGGAGACCTCGTCACAAATGAATTCTGTCGTTTAAAACGGGAGAGCACGTTACAGAGGAGAGACGTGACAGCTCCGTTGTCTGAACTGATTAACAATGATAGCAGCAAGCAAGGATCAGGAACCAATTCAGTGAGTTCATCATTTTTGTAATGGAATCAACATGCTTAAAGGGATAGTTGATTTCTGTTGCCAAGGGCGCCACACAAAATAATTTTTTGTGAGGTAATGAAAAACAGAGTGTCCAATTTGAAAGAACATACAATTAAAAAATCATCTTTGTTTAATCAAAATTGGTTCAGAGACGGCTAAAATATCCATAAATATAACAATTCCTAATACTTGTGTACCACCAAGAATATATGATAATTTGAAAAAGCTGTTGAATAAACGAAATAGCGCCTTTTTAGTCGTATTCCAGCCAATGCCGATGTTGGCTTTTTTGTTGGCATTTTCGTGTTGGTTATATTACGCACAACCAGCTGGCCCGTGTATTGTAATTTTTGATTAAATAATTAATGAACGGTCACCATATTTCTTTGAAAGTGGAGCTGAATTGGTATGATCGTATTGGCTAAATTTCACACATTTTGAGGTCTAAAATTACCTTCATAGCAATTTTAGGTTCTAAAAAGGCACTGGAAATGTCATAGATAAGAATAAGAGCAATAACCATGCACTTTGAAGGCATTTGCGGTCTGAAAACAGAACTCAACTATCCCTTTAACAAAAATCAGACAATTGCTGCATTTTTATCACCAATCTAAACAAAAGTACATACATGGACATGTACACATGAATCTCTGCTACATACTGTACATGTAAATATAAATGCTTTGTGCTATTTTTTTGAGCTTTGAAGAAAAAAAGTAGTTTAAAAGAAGAAAATCCCTTGACACTGTTCTTGAGTCAAATCAAAGCATGCTCAAGATTAGAGCACATATATAATGGAGTAGTTATATCCTTCTCTTGTTTATTGACAAGTTGCCCTTTGGTACTCTCCAGATTTCATATTTATATGGGAAATATTTCACTGTGTGTTTGCCCTTGTGTTCCTGCCCAAAAGACTTTAGTCTCACTTTAGTTTATAGATCCTTTATTAGATTGCAGATGGCTGCCGTTACCTTTTAATGTAAAAGCAATTCAGCAAAGTTACTGAATATCATAAAATAATCTTTTCATGATGAGATCAATTACTGCTTTGTACGTCCCCTTTCTCTTCTGTCATATGCAATGTGTTATGTGACCTGTTTTGGAATTATTTTTAGCTCATCCGGCCCGAATGGGCCCGATGAGCTTATGCCGTGGCGAGGCATCCGTCGTCCGTAGTCCGTCCGTCCGTCCGTCCTTCGTCTATTGTCAGTTCAACATTTCAAAATGCTTCTTCTTCGCCATTTCTTACCCGATTTTAATTCCGTTCGATTTATATGGTAGCACTAGGTGGGGGATTTGAAACTTCTACACAGAATTTTGAAACTCATTAAATATGCTAATTTATGCACATTTCTCAAAAATCACAAAAAGTGCTTCTCCTTCCTCATTTATTGACTGATTTTGATTTTTTTTGTTCCATCTGAAAGACTTTCATGAGGTTCATTGAACTTCTACACAGAATTATGAAATTTTGTCTACAAAATTAATTATGCTAATTTATGCGATATTTATTCAAAAATCACAAAAATTGCTTCTTCTTCGTCATTTATTGTCCGATTTTATATCCGTTTGGTTTATATGGTAGCACTAGGTGGGGGATTCGAAAGTTCAACACAGAATTTTGAAACTCATCAAATATGCTAATTTATGCGCATTTCTCAAAAATCACAAAAAATGCTTCTCCTTCCTCATTTATTGACCGATTTTGATTTTTTTTTGTTCCATCTGAAAGACTTTCATGAGGTTCATTGAACTTCTACACAGAATTATGAAATTTTTGTCTGCAAAATTAATTATGCTAATTTATGCGATATTTATTCAAAAATCACAAAAATTGCTTCTTCTTCGTCATTTATTGACCGATTTTGATTTTTTGTTCCCATCTGAAAGACTTTCACAAGATTCATTGAAATTCTACATAGAATTTAAAAATTTTGTCTAGAAAAGTATTTATTCTAATTCATGCGAACTTCAAAAAATCACAAAAATGCCTTCTTTTTCCTCATTTAATGACTGATTTCGATTTTTTGGTTCCATCTGAAAGACTTTAGTGAGGTTCATTAAACTTCTACTCAGAATTTTAAAAATTTTGTCTAGAAAATAATTTAGGCTAATTATGCAAATTTATTAAAACTCATTATCTTAATGTCACTGTCTCCTTCCAAAACCACATTTAGCCAGATTTGCAATAGGCACTTCATCATCTGTACATGCATGTAATGCTATGATCACATTGGCCGAAAAGTAGACTGCTCGGTGGCCGAGCGGCGAGTTTTTAGCCAACTTTGCCCGGCCACCGAGCGGCGGCCGCCCAGGCATCGCTCGTTTTAAAAGTTTAAGCGCGGAGTTAAAATTCGGGCGGCGCCTGCTCATTTTCACTCGCCGCACAGCCTACGCTCGGTGGCCGGGCGGTCGCCGCCCGGGCTCCGACATAATTGGGCGTTCACCGTCGACCGATTTAGGTCAAAAATCGAAGCCGCTAGGTCAAAGGCTGTCGAGCAGTCGCCGCCTGATTGCCGCTGGGAGATCAGTCGGTCACTTGGCGGCGAGTCCAAAATCGGTCATCAGCCTTTGACCTAGCGGCTTCGATATTTGATCTAAATCGCTCGGCGGCGAACGCTCGATTTGTTCGGTGCCCGGGCGGCGACCAGCCGGGCACCGAGCGTTTTTTTTTTAGCCCCGCCGACCACTGTCCGGTCGCCGTGCAATATCTTTAAAATCAGCCCGCGGCCGGTGGGAAACTGCTCGGGAATCGGTGGGTCACCGGTCGGTCACTGCCGGGACACCCCGCAGAAAAGCTCCGTGATTTCGCCCAGTTTTGACCTAAAGTCAACCGGCGACATACAAGAAATCGACAGGGCACCGCTCAGGCACCGCTCAGGCTCTACAGCCTGCTCTACATGTACTTCTCCTAAAATTGCTTGGCGATGCCTAAATCCAAGCAGCAACCGAGCAGGCTCCTAATCGGTTGGTCGCCGCTCTGATTTGTGACCATGACTTAACCAATATATGTACATTTCATGAATTGGAATGTACATGTGTACTCTGTTCAAAGTACAAATTGCATGAATTTCTTTGCTGGATGCCGGATGAGCGCCACATCATTGATGTGCTAGTTTCTTTTCTATTTGCATCAGCAAAACTCAGGCAAACCTTCCAGTCAACCTAAGCTGAGAACGAGGATAACAGGGTCACGACCCATGACTCCAGTGACATCCGCTATCAAGACAGCCATGGTGAATGTCATAGAGAAGAGAAGTGCAGGTAAGTCGATAGGAATTGGGAGACCATGCTCTTTACGTCCTGACTACAACTGAATTTTTCAACAACAAAATATGATTGAATGAAACATGGAAATTCAGATATATATTGTAAATGTGTTCCTGCGAGGAACCCATTTATCTCACCTGGGTCCAATGTGGTAATATAGATTGATGCCTTGCCAAAGGATATTAGTGCTGTGGCAGGGATTTGAACCCTGTAACCACTATAACAAAGGAACCAATGTAAATCAGGTGGGGTATCACGACCCCACTTTCGTTTCTCTCGTTAAAACTTGGACAGAGCTACTATACCCCATCACTATAACACAGGAACCAATGTAAATCAGGTGGGGTATCATGACACCTCTTTTGTTTCTCTCGTTAAAAACTTGGACAGAGCCTTGCAGCTCTGCGTGAGAGATTATGATATTGGATTGCAGCTGTACTCTTCATCATCTTTCTTCCTCTGTCCCTCTATCATGCTTATCTCTCTCTCCCTCTCTATCAACCCGTCAATGTCTCGGCGGGGGGATTACATTGTATAGTGCAAGTGTGTAATTTAGGCTTAGCTCCAGGAGTAGTGAAAGTCAAATGGGAGTTTCAATTTTAAACGACGAGTTTTCGTCATGTCTCAATCGGGGTGAATTATCCACTAGAACGCAACACCTTCACAACACCTTCACATAAATTTCACATTGAACTGTTTCTTTTTCTTGTAACAGCTGTGACCATGGTTAAAAGTGCATCAATATGTTCTATGGACAAGGTCTATGAGATGCTCAATACATGCTTAGAACATATGCCAAAAGGTAATGTAGTTTGATAATTTTTTTGTTTTCTTTAGGGAATGTCTCTATCTCTCTATTTTACAGATAACAAAGTTTTTCCATAAATCCTGTTTTAAGCTATATACATGTTTGATGTATTGGACTTAATGTACACATATAAAAAAATCACTAAACGCCATAATGTATTCGTGGCAGTATTATAAGTTTTCTGTGGAAGTCTCAACTTACATGTACCAGTATCTAAAAGATTTGTTGGTAGTTACAAAGCTCAGGGTCATTTTAGACATATTCTGCTTTGAAAAGGAGTTATGTGACAAATTTATAAAAACAAGGCAAATACAGCTCAAATATTTGCCAGATCTTACATGCTTTCTACAATGTACATGTATCAGCTTTTAGAAAAGGTTTATGTCATGCTACACGGACATGTTATTATCAACTGAAATCAAAGAAGTTTGAAAATGTTATTTTAAAGACTTTCCTGTTAGGCTTCAACTCTTTTTCCTATTGTTCGCTTTCTGTCCTTTATTGTGCAGAAGACCACAGAACCACACCCAAATACAAGCCGAACCCAAGCGAGGTGGTCTGGGTCATCAAATGGGTTGACTACTCCAACAAGTATGGCTTCGGATACCAGCTCTCTAACAAGGTTGTGGGGGTCATGTTCAATGACAAATCAAGAATTAGCTTCACACCTGATAGAAGGTATAGCTAATAACAAATGACTTTGTCCTGTCAATGAGTACAGTCTGCTTTGATTTGATTCATTTATAATGAAGGGTTTTAAGCAACGAAGTAGACTTTAATAATATGGGGTTACGTGCACCGACAATAATTAAGAGACTTTAATTTTTCAGCAATTTTATGCCTTTTTATGCTTTTTTATGCCTTAATTTGTTATGATTATGTGATAAAAATTGGTTTAAAAAGGTTTTCTTGAAATGAAGCTCTACTTTGCGCCTTTGAATCAGCAGAAGTGACAATTAAGTAATATTGACTGGCTTCTGGGCAAAACATTTATCGCCCAAACCGAAGGTGAGGGTGATATATGACAAATTGTATTGCAGTCAATATTACTATTATTAACCACATCAGACATCTAGAGCAAACAAGAAACTCTTACTATCTTATACTCTTGAATTATGTAGGCTACACAGGATTTCTTAGCATTAGAAGTTGCAAAAACATTGTCAAACCAGCACTGTTCATCAAGTGTTTGACAGATTTTCAATACACTGCAAACAGTTTGCCTAGGGTGTGATTGTTACATCACAATAGAGTTCGCGCAAAGTGCACATTTTCTTATGATGCGCGATGTAAATTACAGTAGCTTATGCGCGATGTAAATTTCAACTTGCTCTATATTATTGCTCACTAGTTTAACACGCATTTTGCCATTGACTTTTCAGAGCGGGCTAAAATATTTGTTCATTGGTTTACTGTATAACCATATTGACCGGCAAATTACACACAAATCCCATTGACTTTTCTGAGCAGGCTAAAATATTTGTCCATTGGTTAACTGTATAACCATATTGACTGGTAAATTACACACAAATCCCATTAACCTTTCTGAGCGGGCTAAAATATTTGTTCATTGGTTTACTGTATAACCATATTGACCGGCAAATTACACACAAAATCCCATTGACTTTTCTGAGCGGGCTAAAATATTGTAATTTTGTTGGCTTATCCATCAAACCTTGAGGGCAATAATATTTCAAAAATTGCCTTGCTCAGATGTCTGATACGGTTAATAATATATATTATCTCCCTCTGTTCTCTCCAGCTCAGTGCAATATTTATCTACAGACAGCAAGGTACACTCATTCCCTCTCAGCTCCGTCCCCAGTAGACTTTCCAAGAAGGTTACTCTCCTGGATTACTTTGCTACATACATGGATGAACACCTCATCAAGGTAAGTCCTTCTGCCTCTAAACCATCGGCTGCCCGCAAGAAAGCCGTTACTGCCATTGAAAGTAGACCAGGGCCCCGTCTTATAAAGAGTTGCGATTGATCCAAATCAATCGTGAGTCCTTTAATCAAGCCCAAGTTTGCAGATAGTTGCGTTTGATATCGATTGCAAATGCGTTGTGATTGATATCAGCTCTTTATAAGACGGGGCCCATTTTGTACAAATGACCTAACCTACATGTATATGCAAAGATTAGAATAGTCACTGCCAAAGTGATTGAGGTGCTTCAAGAATACCTTTTGTTTGCCTCCTTGAAAAGAATACTTTCACCTGTGTATAATATAGCCTACCATCTGTGCATAATTGAGAAATTATTGCATGACTTTCGTGAGCACTTATCCAATATTGGTCTCTATGAGTATTACAATTTTGTACAATTGACTTTGTCAGCCTATGCGCAGATTGAAAAGATCTACAAACTGGCTTACACATAGCTCATATGGTTATCTTGCGAACGGCTGATTTAATGATCTGGACTAATTTTCAAATGCTAATTTGGGCTTATAGATGCTCTTTATTTTGTGTGGGTCGCTTTTAATAGTTAAAGGTACTTTATCTCTTTTTCAGGCCAAAATTTAACAAATACAACGATACATTACTTTATAGCAACATCCGTTTAAGATCAAATAAGAGTATTATTACTTTGTACTCATCATCATATCCATCAAGAGATCTCATTTCATTGCTCCATGTAGAAATACAAAATATCCCAAATCACTCCTGAAAAGGAAAAGCTACATGCAATGTTTGTAAGCTATTACAAGCACTTTTTCGACCAGTAGATTTGGTACATGTACTGTATATTGTCGTTACATGACAAAGTAGAGACCTATCTTCTTCATAAGATGAAACAAGAATATTCATATTGTCTACTTTGTCCATGCTTGGTGCTTGTTGTCATCATCATTCTGATCACATGATCTCATTTCTTCATCCCATCATGCATCATTCACCCTTGACCCCTTCCCAGGGTCCTGCGGCTGACCTTGGGTACAGCGGCACTTCACCCATCACCAACTCACCGCAGGTAGCTCAATCTGACCCATGCTGTCTCAGTGTTTTCTCTGTAGAATAGTGATTTATATGGAAAGAACTGCTATCTGTGGGCCTTTCTCTACCTCCCCAAAGCACCTGGATATACAATGAAACCTATCTAAAATGACCATCCAAGGGAGACAAGAAAAGTGACCTTTATAGGCAGGTGGTCTATATGTACAGGTTCCTTTAGTACATGTTTCAACAAGAAACCATTTTCAAGGGAAATAAAAAATGTGGTCTTTGTAGACAGGTGGTCTTTCTATACAGATGGTCATTAAAATTCACTGTACATTGATTATTGGGGTGATTATGTGCAATGTGCTTCGTACAACTTGCATGTGTCTCGTTTCTAGTACTTATTTCATCCAAAAATTAAGAGTATGACCATTAAAAATTAGTGCTTTCTGCTAGCACTGCCATTATTCATAGCATTGAGAGATTTCTCATTCATGGATGAATTATATGGATTGACGTCATATGGAACACATTGAATGGTTTTTATTTTATTTGAGGGTGTTTGTTTTCTGGTTTGTCTTTTGTTGTTGTTGCTTGTTTTGGTCATGCTTTACTCCAGTTTTTTTGTTTTATTTATCTCATAATTGCTTTTCAGTTTTCAATATTTGTTGCTTTTCCCAAAAGGCCTGTATTGTACTAATTCGGTTCAACCTGATGCAAGAAAAATATAGTCTTTGTTAGACTAGACAAGACTAATTGCTAGGTGTAATTTCCTTTGATAAACTTGATTTTAGACCGAGCTTGAATTAACTGTCAAGTTTATATTTTAGTAGAATGCGGATCAAAGAATATTTGCTGTTTCTGTTTCTTAAAGCTTATATTTTAACAGTTGTATTTTTCCTCGTTTTTGTGTTTTGAATTGGTTATTTGGTGTTTTTTTGTTTGTTGCAGTATTCATGATCATGTGACTTTGGTTTTTTTTTTTCTCAATTATTTGTCTGAGGCCGAGTTTTTTTTTTCTTCCTTTCTTTCTCTACCTCCTTTCTTATTTTTAAACCTTAAACAAATAATTCCTACAACTTTGCAGCTAAGTTTTAGTTGTTCCTTGCTTGTCTCAATGAGTTTTGCTGTTAACATTATATTGATATATCTCTATTTGTTTTATAAGTCTGTGATTTGTTAAGGACTGGGGCATCTGTTCTGGGGAGTGTTTCACAAAGACTCAGATCGACTTTAAATTGGACTAAACTATGACAGGCCATTCTTGCCACTGGTTGCTCTCACCATTAGTCTCTTAATCATGAACTTTGAATAATATTTTTCCCTTCAATAATGAACTATCAAAAAAATGTAAATTCTGTAGATTTGTAACCATGATTTGTACGTCCCTTGAGAGACCAATGCCGGTAAATGTAGAGAGCAAACAGTGGCATGAACGGCCTGCCATAGTTAAGTCCAACTAAAAGTCGATCTCAGTCTTTGTGAAACGCCCCCTGATCCTACAATTAAGGCTACAAGGGTAGAATTGATAGAAATGCTATTTCTCTTTGTCTTGTCAGGGCATTGATTCAGACAAGAAGGATGGGATCAGATCGCCCTCACCCAAAAGGAAAGGAGTGGACAAACCGGGTCCTGTCAACTCTGCCCAGCCTTATCTAGAGAAGTGGAACAGAACAGGGAAAGCCATCACGATGTATCTCAGTAACGGTACATTGCAGGTATGAAATAACCATTCACTTTTATTTTAGTACTTACAAGGCACCTTTGAGCTGGGTGGGGGGGGGGGGGGGGG
>BEXV01002336.1:3467-13548 GCA_003118195.1 Hemicentrotus pulcherrimus
ATCTGTTCTAATGATAATGCGATCAAAAGCTATTTTTGCATACATAATGAGCCCTGTGACCTTTGACCTTGTGACCCCAAAATCTAATCAGTTCATTGGCTCTGCAAGATACATACATGGCCGAAAATTGGCAGAATATATAATCACAGGGATTCTCAATAAGGGTCTGTCACATCGTCTGTTCTTAGCCATAAGGGCATTAATTTGGGTTAATGCCCCACTGGTTCCCACAACATTTTAAGAAAACTAACACATTTCTGAAGAACAACACTTTGAATGCAGTATTTCAAGTAGTGAATACCATTTAATATCTCCATTTACATTATATATTTACAATATATATTTACAATATATAAACATTATAATGTGTACATACATGCAATTATATATCATCAACTGGCTTACACACATACATCTAGGGCAGGAATATTATTTTAAAGCTTTTCTTTCAACTATCAAAAACAACACAAATGATTGAGGCATGAAATATGGAGTTCTGAAAATGATTAAATCAAATGCATGACTGGACACATTTAAACTAAAACGGTGGTAACGCATGTACAGTAAATACCATATTATGAATATTACACTTCACAACACATCTCAAGTGAAAATCTGAATTAAAGATGAATTAATATGATATAAATAACAGCACTGTAATCAACCTTCAAGGTGAGTTTCATTAAAATTATAAATTTACCATGCAACCTCTTTTACAATGAAAAAAAAAAAGATCACAGAATCTACTTCTTTGTTAACAGGTTGTATTGGATCAAAAGGAATGTAAGACACTGGAATATCAGGACAGGAGAGAATAACATCTTATTAGCTGTTTAATTTGCTACAAGCAAATTCAGTTCATCAGATTCCTCTGTGTGTGTGTTTGATGATCAAAATAGTACTCCACTACAAACAGTATTTTATAATGAGATCATCACAACTAATTATCAATCTTCATTTGTTATACTTCAAGTCTAAATAAATATATATCAATAATGACAACCAAAAACAGTTATAAATAATGAACCGTTTTCCTCAAGAGAATTACAGTGATGGAGAATCATGGAGGGACTTTGCAGATACAGTGAAACCTGTTTATAAAGACCACTCAAGACCGACAAGAAGAAGTGGTCTTTAAAGCCAGATGGCCTTTATGAACAGGTTCTATTTTCGAGTGAAACCAAAATGTAGTATTTACAGAGAGGTGGTTTTTCTATTCAAGTGATCACTAAAGCAGGGTTGACTATATAAGCTCTAGCTCGTTTTATAAAATCCCTCGTCTAAATTCTGCTTACCGGTACTCTTAAAATGTTTAGAATTCTTTCGCCAGTCATTTAAGAAGACACCTTCACTATGTCACCAATGATATACTAATACCCTTTTCTAACTGCACTGATTTTCATCGGATGCATCCGGACGCATCCGATGAAATGGTCAGTTAGAAAGCAACAGAGGAGAAAAAGGCGATTAAATAGCCGATGAAAAAAAGAGAAATAGGCAATTAAATTCTCCTGCTCAAGAGCAGGGGAACTTCTCATTCTATCGGTGTGACACCGATGAAATTGCCAGTTAGAAAACGTTCGGGAGAAAAAGGCGATTAAAACAGCGATGAAAATGGTCAAAGGTCGCAGTATACGCACGCTTTATCGTAACCAGCTGTGTTTGTTGACTTATGGTTGAACATGCTGCATGCTAGCTAAATAGAGCGCAGGCTTAATAATTCTTCACTTCCGGCAAGGGCTCGCCACAGCGAGTGAATTTCACCGGCAGTTAGAAAGCAACAGGGGGAAAACTGCAGTTTCACCTTTGTTTACGTAAGGAAAATTCAATCGGTATTTTCATCGGTGTCACTCCGATAGAAGTCAGTTAGAAGGCAGTATAATACATGTATTCAACATGCAAATCTCTATCAAGAGTGTGTCACCCTTTGGTTTGTTTCTCATTGTTTCATAGAATAACTCTGAGGGAAACAAATATGGTGATTAATGACTGCTCAGATCTGGACCGAAACAGAATAAATGACCCTAATTACCAAATGGATTTAACATGCTAATCTCTATCAAAAGTGTGCCGCCCTTTGAAAAATTATTTCTCATTGTTTCATAGAATATCCCTGAGGGAAACAAAAATGGAGATGAATGAATGCTCAGATCTTGACTGAAACAGAATAAATGATCCTCGTTACCGTAACAAAAACAGATCAGTCAAAATCTGAGAGCGATTTCCTGTCAATTCTGTCAAGAGATTCAAAGGCTGATCTGAGCATGATTTATCAAAAATACATTTATTATCGGCCCTTTGTCTTGCATTTATAAAGAAATATAAAAGCTAACTTTGGGAACCATAAACCTGCATATGGATTGCCTCAGATTTCTTGGATATATTTTTTTAATCCACAGTTCCTTGTTTTATTTTCTCCCCTTTTTGATGAGAGATTCACAGCATGACAGATATACCTAAAATTACCCCCCGAAGAAATTTGTTGCTAGGTGATGAGACCAAGATCTTCCTTCACACCGTAAAAGCTTGTTCAAATACGATGCAACAAAACCACAGCGTTTTTTAATCTTTTTTTAAATGATGAAGTACAGTGTGATTCGCTTCTCAGATGCCATTCATTTTTCTTGTACAATAGGACCGAGACCCTCAAGGAGTTTTTGATAGGGAGAAATTAAGGGAAGGGAACCTAAAATGCAGACTAAGTTAACAATTTAGACCTCTGGAAGTGGCTCTTCTTCCTGCACGATGAGACCCAGATCTTCAAGGAACTTCTTCTCATCATCCCTGAAGTCCAGGAATTCAATCCTCTGTTTGTTTTCTACCTCCTCGGTGCTAGGCTCTGGAGGCTGCGCCATCTGTTTATGTAAACAAACAAACAAACAAATAAACAATCAATCAATCGATCAAACAAATAAATAAATACTGAAGTTATGCATATGAGAACAAAAAATTCTTGAAATGGATAGGGCCCACATCCATAAACTGTTTTATAAAGAAATCTACCTGTCTAAGTAAATTGCTTAAACCTATTTTGCCTTGAATTGCTCCAAAAAGATAACGATACATTAAATGTATTGTATTGTTTTTAATTAATTGATATTTTAAAAAAGTAAATAGTACATAGTGATTGATATTAAATAGCTACACGTGAGTAATGTTAAGTATTATCAATGCTGTTTAAATGATTGTAACAAATGATATATGATTTTATGTGATGGAGCTCATGTATGTATAAACATGCACAATTTAGCACTTTGGCTGGGAGGCATTGTTTTCTCACCATTATTGAATTGAATTGAATTGAATTAATATTGAATGGCACAAACAAACAGGTTAAGTTGGGTCACATGACTGATGAAGGCTATATTTGAAAAGCTTAATATTTTAGAGCTAAATACTATTGCATCAAGATCCAAAGTTTAACTCTCAAGCATATGTTTATCACCTATATGGACATATGCTTAAAAGGGGACATTGCTTCAGATTTTGAAACAAATTCCTGGATTTAGCTCATGCTGCTACGATAATTATAAACCTTTAGGTCAGTCAGGAACCCCATGACTTTTACAAGCTGCCCACCTGTCTGATTATCAAGATATTTATGATTGGAAATCGAAATCAAATTTTGTGTTTTCCTAACAGGTGTTCATAACACTGTTGGGGAAAAGAAGTATGGTAGAACCGTTCAATGGAAGATTTTTACTTTTTTGAGGCACTTCTTGACCATTTTGAAGTG
The DNA here is from genome assembly GCA_003118195.1 of Hemicentrotus pulcherrimus. Lineage (NCBI taxonomy): Eukaryota > Metazoa > Echinodermata > Echinoidea > Camarodonta > Strongylocentrotidae > Hemicentrotus > Hemicentrotus pulcherrimus. The sequence continues at coordinate 7,204 of BEXV01002336.1, forward strand.
CAATTTTTGTAGGGCTTCAATATTACACCATATTGAAGACACTGATAACAAGTAGGGCCGTTCATCTCAAATTCAACATTGTTAAACGATGCATTTAATACTTGAACTTACCTTCTTCTGAGCTTCCTCCTGATCCAGTTTCCTCTTGTTGTCCACGTGGAAGTTAGTCCTGCTTTCCTGGAACTCCAATCTCTGCACCTCTCTGTCCAGGTAGTAGGTGAAGCTCGACAGCTGAAACGAAAATAAATAAATAAATGTAGTGTGGGCAAATGCACAAGGCCTATCCAGCAACCCGGAGGTGTATTAACACACATTGGTGATTTAGCGAAAGTCGACTCTCCATCTCATGTTTAAGTAGTCCTGGGCCCTGTCTTACAAAGAGTTACAATTGATCCAAATCAATCACACGTTTGCAGTATCCCATCTCTTATAAGCATAGTTGCGTTTGATACCAATCGCAAGTTTTGATATCAACTCTTTGTAAGACTGGGCCCTGGACTTGGATTTTGATCCTGAGACCAAACATTAAATGAAATAGAGGTCATGGCCGGGCAGTGCATGGTTTAAGGTCTGTTTCATAGTGATCTAGTCAGCAATTACAGATTGTCATGAGAGATTTTGGCAAAATGCACATGAGCATGCAGATCAAAACACCACTAAACAGACTGGAGCTCTTTCTAGGGTAACCTTTCATCCCTTCACAGAGAATAAACAATGCCAGTCATATCAGTTTGTGCAATGATCAGGTGCCTCGATCACCAGGCAAATCCTGGGGGGTGTTTCACAAAGATCCTAAGTCGAACTTAACTCTAAGTGTGACTTAAAAATTATGGAGAGCCATTTGTAGCCTTCAATTTAAATATATTCAAAAGTGAAAAAACAAGTATTTTAGACTTTTCATAAATTCCACAGCAAGAGCAGGAAATCTCCCATGATAATAGAAAATATGAATGATTTGAATCAACATTTTATGCCTTTTAAAATAACTTTTACAAAATATTTTCAGAGATGCTACGGCTTTCCATAATTTTTAAGTCCAACTTAGAGTTAAGTTCAACTTAGGATCTTTGTGAAACACCCCCCTGATGCAGCAATGAAGTATTTACCTCATTAGGAGTTGGGTTTCTGAGGGTCCAGGGAACCTCCAAGATGTGCAGTGTTCCAATCTTATCAGTCACTGCAAGAAGCTGTTGCTTGCCTGTAATCAAACAACAAGAAGCGTATGTATACAGGTGACGTTACTCATGACTTTCCATGCATATCTTAACAATATTGAGAAAATGTTTTGTCACAGGTGTTACATGTATTTAACCAAGGATTAGCACTCTTTAAAAACAGATAAAAAAAAACATTTTCATTTATCATTTTATAAAGTTATAATTTCACCAGCATTCAACACACCTACGGGTAATATTTTGGAATGGTAGCACTTTTTCCATACAACTCTAAAAAGAGAACAACAAAACAGTATTTATTTATCAAAGTGTTAAGGTTTGGGTTAAGATTAGGTATAGTGTTGGGTCTTGATTTGAAATTGAAATTAAAACAAAAATAGTGTATGAAAATAATGAACCAATCTTACCCGACACCACCCACGGGTAGATGTTGGTGATCCCCGCGGCCGAGATGTTCTGAGAGAGGGAAGGTTCATGAGTCTTGTCCAGGAGATCCCAGACGTCCACGTTGCCTTCTGCTGTGCCGATGTAGAAGACGGCAGGTCTGGTGGGTGACCAGTAGGCAGCGGTCAGGGGCTTGGCTGCGGCGCTGGAGGTCAGGAGAGGACCAAACTAAAATGGAGAAATAAGTTACAATATTTTAAAACTTAATTCAAGGCCATGGTAATAAATTTCTTTAAACAATACTTAAAACCTAGTTCGGATATGAAGGGGTATAAATCCTTACCGGTACATTTTAAAGAATAAAATAATGATACTGTGTAACATGCTTTATAATATATCTTAATCGTGTAACACAGAGTTTAGTGAATACAAGTAGGACCTTTGTTGCGTGAAGCTGCCATTCATGTAAAATAAAAAACAATAAATCTTACCACTTCATATCAAACTTCAAAGAAAATTACATACCTCTTTGCCTTCCTTCCACAATGAGAACGTCCAGCCTCCGACCAGGAGCAAAACGTCCTTGAAGAAGGGTGATCTCTGGAGAGCTTCAATGCCCTTGTCGTGGACCTGGGTGGCAAACTGGGGTTTGGGAGCTTGGAGTCGTCCAGAGTCGGTGTCCTTCTCTAGCTTCCAATCAGCATACACCAATTCTCCTTCCTACGATGGTAAGATTCACAATAAGAGGGGTAACATTTATAGATGGATACCTAGGTACAGATACAGATAGCTTGAGATGCCATCGCCCTCCCAAGGCCATCATCACGACCATTATCATACCATTACCATCATCGTCACTTAACTACTACAATGTACCATCATCATCACTACCATAATAATATTCATCATCATTATAATTCCTCCCATCACCATGAAATACCTATTGCGATAACAACCAAAATCCCATCATTGCTATTACATGTACCACAAACACCACTTTTTCACCATCATTTCCTAGGGAAAAATGCAAATCTAACGTCACTCTCCATCTCTCTCTCTCTCTCTCTCTCTCTCCATCTCTCTCTCTCTCTCTCTCTCTCTCTTCCTCTCTCTTTCTCTATCCATCTCTCTCCCTCGATCTCTCTCTGAGTATACCTTTTGTATTCTTACCTGTGTACCAACATAGAATTTAGTGGTAGCTCCTTCCAGGGGTCTCTTCTCCTTGGCTGAACCCCCTCTCAGAGATATCCCTAGGCCACCCATGCTACTATCCTTCTTTTCTAATTCACTCTTAGGCTGCTTATCCACTGCAATCAAGCAAAATGGGATAAGGAATACATATTTACCAGTGCATGACTATACATTTACTCTGGTTACAGCTGTTCTAGGCTTTATTTCGCCAAATGGATGCAAATGGTTTAAAGGTAGGGTTCAAATAAGGATTAATATAAAAGGGACGAGGTATCTTTTGTCGCAGATTCTAAACATAATCCTGGATTTAGCTCATGCTGCATTCCCAAGTATAAACCATTAGGTCAGTCGGGAATCTCATGATGTTCAGAAGCCGATCGCCCATCTGATTATCAAGATATCTATGATTGGAATTCAAAATTTCACTACTAAACATGCTGATAACAAGTAAGGCCGTGCATCTCAGTTTTGGCATTCTTAAACAATATGCCTTTAAGTATACTGTTAGTTCTAGGTTGGAGTTAAGAATTTGGTTAATGAAGGAAAAGGAAGGGGTAACCTTCAACCTATTGTGTTCTAGAATCTGGTTTTCATGATAAGGATTGAACTTTGAATTGAATTTCAATGAATGTGGTATGTATGCTTTCTCACATTTTGAAATGGATGTTTGTGTATGAGTACATACATGTAGATAAAATATTTGAGATTTTGGCTCTAATACTATTCTAGTGTGATCCGTGGCAAAAGTATAAGGATAACTGCAGGTTCTTAAGAAAAGTTCCTTGCCATATTTACTGGTATGGTATTTTTTTAAATCTGACACCTCAGCATAAAACCACAGCACATGCATTTGATTTTCCTTCACTGGAAGAATACATTTATCTAGAAATTTACTCTCTTTATATATATGAAATATACAATTATTCATACTTCATTCTCGGTTGTTTGTGTTCTCTAATCAAAGACAATTTTCATATATACAGGTGTGATAGTGGGCACTAAAAAAAAAAATCTTTCCCTCAACCACGCCCCCCTTGAGTAAAAAAGAAAAAAAAGAGGACTCGGGGGGAAACAGATGGCATCTTACAACATTCCCCCCCCCCCCTTTTGAGTAAAAAAAATGGAAAAAAAAATAGGGAAGAATAGAGAAAAATAGAGAAAGTAAGGGAAAAAATCTGGAAAATCAGGATAAATTCGGGACCGTATATGCAAATTATATCTGTTACTCCCCTTCTTTTACATTCCTTGTTGTGTAGTATATTCTTGCATTAATGAATGCACGTATCTTTTTCATTTAAGAATCAGAACATATTTATCATTAAAGACACTCATGACCGTTTCACCAATGAAGAAATTTAGGTTAGAGTTTAATCAATGAAAAATGACATGAGCTAATAAATTATGTTAAGTTGAAAAAACCCTTTTCTTAATAACCTTGATGAGATTGGGTACAATGCGTATGTGCTGAAACCTCTATTCTGACAGGAACCCACACAATGGCAACCAATCATGAACAGTCTTTAAATGCATGGCAAAACAAAAATGTGTTATGAAATTTATATACCGATACATACTTTGTGCATATTTGCAATAATGGTGTTAAACATAGAGGTTGAAGTACTATTCTATGATAATCCATTTCTGTGTGGTTATCACTGCTCATTTGATATATCAATCATATTTTTAGAAAAAAAAGCGAAACACGTAGCATTAATTTCTTGTGGTATAAAGGAATATTGAGTACTCTTTTCATACCATGATTGATTTGGTTATCATATTCAGATAAATTGGTTTTGTTTTTCACTTTCACTTCATGCAGAGCAAGCAAACATTTTCAGATATCAGTTAGGGAAGCATTAATCATGTATGTAATAATCTTTGACAGGAGATAATACAATAGAATAATCTATATTGAATAAGTTTGTATAAAAAATTCTAGGTGTGTGTTTTTAAAATTGTATAACATTGTCTGCTTATAATTTCATTTGATGATTACTTCTTTGTTTAGAAATAAATCTTGAATTTCAGGGATCTCGAGATACCTTGAAAAGAACTGACGGTGAAAGAATCACCCTCCCCATAGTCATATTGTAATGATAGTTGTAGCGAAAAGAGCTTTGAATAATCATGCAAACTAAGATGGTATCCTTCATAGCAAAATGAAAAAAATAAAAACGAGAAGGAAATTAAGACCTAGTACTTTTCATCAAAATAATAGACTAGCTTTGTTAGCCCTTCCAAGGTGTGATCTCATGAACGTTAAAAAAGGATGTCTTATGTTTACGCTATATTCCATTATTATGATTTTTTTAAATACATTTCTTCAGGTTCTGGAGATGAAAAAAAACACTATCTGCATTTGGGCTGCAAAATTTGTTTGTTCCAATAAACCGTAATGATGCAATCTCATTCAATTCAATTGTAACACAACAAAATATAACAAAATCATAAAAAATGCATAGTACGGAAGCAGAAGAGAGTTGCATGACATTCGCTTAAGCACAAAAAGACATGTAACCTTTAACAAAAAATTAAATAGATCTTGAAATTAGACAAGAAGCAGTTTTGAGTGGATATTGTGATATTGTCCTTTGGAAAATACACAATAGCCTCATGCAGTTATAGATTGAAGTGGATTGGTATCAGTTTAAAGGTTTCACAGCACAAAGCTTTTTTCTGGCAGCACGAAACTTAACCCACACATCACATGTCTTGTGTCATTGTAATCACATCAAAATATTTCTTGGTCCACAAATAAATCATAGCTTGTGTCATTGTCATTGCATCAAAATATTTCTTTATCCAAGTAAGAGCAGATTTAAGCTCAGTTCAACAAAAGAACATTGATAAGCTATATACAAGAAAATTGCACTGCATGTTTCTTAATGCTCTAGCTGTTTCATTGTTTAGCCCTATTCAATGTTTGGGGTTTTATGACCAATTCATTGAAGAGGCTTTCAAAAGCTCTACTGACAGTGCATACACAATTGACCCCTCATAAAGTTTGCAACACATGACAATTTCTTGGCATGGGTTCATTTATAGTTTTTTCTATCAACTGAAAATCAAATGTTATGCATATTTTGAGACTAAGTTTATGAGATTGGGCTTACCCTTGTATTGATAAAATAGTCAAAAACTAGTTGAAGACTAGTGCAAAAATAGCACAGAAAATATGTTTTTGTCTTTTTTCAATTTAATTCCATAAGAAAAAAGAAGAAAAATTGTCTAGTTTTCTAGGAAACACCATAAAAATGTGGAGAAAATAGCAAATATACCTATTTTTTGCATGTACAAAATGATGAGGGTAATCCTTTCACAACATTACATGAGCCCTAAAATGGATGATGTATTTCTTCTCATTTCAAATCCTTAATCATCATCCTTATTCATAGATTAACCTCGAATATAACTCAAGAAACAATTTTTTTAATGAAAATGAAATCAACAGTTTGCTTGAGATTTCTAAGAGTTCTCAAGGTTTTCTAGAAACATTTTGCACAAAAAGTAATCCCTTATAGGAGTTAATTCGGGAGGCGTGTGCAAAAGTTAATTATGATTGGGACTAAGATCAGGGGGTGGGGGGGGGGGGGGG
>BEXV01002336.1:14187-30857 GCA_003118195.1 Hemicentrotus pulcherrimus
GGGGGGGGGGGAGAAACAATCCTGCCTGCTGTGAGCAGATTAAGTGAGTGCAATCTCATCAAGTTCAACAATTACGGTATAGACATTAATTTTGAGTTAACTGCTGTGTACTTAATTCTTTAAAATATATTAATTGTACTAGTCTACTTGAAAGTCCTTTTTCTTTACCTTTTTTTTTTAAAATTTGAAGTGCATTCATGGGATTAGAACTTTCAAGACATGATATCAAAGCTTTTATTATTAAGCAAAAAGAATTCTGGTGATCAGTCTCGTTGAACAAAAATACTTATTGTCCAGTAAATAGGAGCAAAAGGCATGTCAGATTGAAAAGAAATGATGAATCATTCAACCAACATTTGAAAAGAAAATTCTAGGAAATCAACTTTCTAAAAGTAAAACTAATATAAGGAGCACAAAATGAAAGCCAAATATGACAAAGGGAAGTTCAGTGAAAGTTCAAGTCTTTTTTTTAAATGGCCAATTTGTATATCTTTTTACATCACTGGTCACAAGCACAACTGTACACAATAGTATAAGAAGTGAATTAAACAAAATACAGCTCTCATAAAAACTACCTGGATAATAAAGTACCTATGTGCATGAACATCACCTTTAAAGTGTTACCTTTTAAGGAAAACTACTGAAACACAATCAAGTTGTGATTGACGGTATTCTTCAAGTTGAGACCAGAATAATTTCTTGGAATCCTTGACGGGTATTCCATTAATTAGAATTGGCATTGGAATGTCAACATCCAACCTACTTTTTCACCTTCCCAGTCTTTGGCAACTAAACCAGGCAGCTATAGAAGCCCTCTACATTACACACTTCATCATGATGGTTCCAGAAAGCTAAAGCTCTATTGGAATGAATGGGTGTATGTTTATCATTGTATTACTATTGCCTGTTGATTAATCTTATTCAAATTTAATTCATGTTCCTTTATTTCTTCATGTTTGTACAGGGTCCCTTCAAAGCACCTTTGCTTTCTTAGGGATCCTCCCAATGTACTTTGTGTATGTATTCATTATGAAACTATTGTGCTTTTAATGAAAAATAAGATTAAATTGAATTAAATTGAATTGAATAATTAGTGAAAGAAACAGACAAGAAAGCTTGTTTTGTGGGCTGTCTGCAGTCCCATGGGTTGTTCAGAGATATTGATTGGGAGAGTTTGGTCAACTCGGTTGGAGTTGTGCAGAATATGGCAAATATACTGCTCTGTTGGGCAAGCACAAACAAAAGAATGTACACCAACTGCAACAAAATTGACCAAGCTCTGTGTGTAAAGATGGCCCTGGGACAGTTTAATTAGTCTTGTGAGTTATAGCCAAAGGAAAACCTGTGTACTGTAAAATGAAGGAGATTTGGAACACTAAGGGTAAAGGGTGAACCAAATTATTTTTCTGTCCTTAATCGATTCACCCCGTTTTATGCCAACTGCCCCACAGTACATGGAAATTGCATCAAAATATATATTATGGAATGCCGTAAAGAAGAAAAATATGTAAAATAATCATTATTATTATTATTATGTAATGAAATACTATAAACTGACCTTGATGACAGGTTTCCATGTAAGATCCAGATGTTTGAATGTGGTTGCTACACCCAGTGGGTTATCATGCTTGGCGTTATCAATGGTTGGGGTTTGACCCTTGGGAGGCCGGGTATCCCAAATAGCAACGTAACTGAATCATCAACGGAATAAAGGAAAAAATATTAGTGCATAATCTGAGCCCTATAGGCTAGTGCATAAAATCTTCATCATCATTTTCTACCATTTTTTCCCTACACTGTCAGGCTGGACGTTTCATTCCTTAAAGGCCCCTCTCCAAGCCTTCTGGCCTTCAGCATCCACCTGGGGGGGGGGCATTTCACAAAGCCTTTTTTCAATGACAATTGAAGAAAAAAACACTGACAAATCTGCTTCTATATATCAGAAGCAAGGATTTCAGTAGTTTATAACAAAAACTGTCATTTGTCACTGATGACAAGTTTTGTGAAATGGGTCCCATGCAGATCATGCTCTCATACCCTTTTCTTGTGTCTCTTAAGTTTTGTAAGGGCTGCCACAGGTTTTTGAGCAGGTTAAAAGGGAAATGCATTGCTTTCTGTATCCAATGGCTATTTCCTCTATTCTATTAAACCTCATGGTATGTTCATACCATCTCAATCTACCCATCCTTATCTTGTGGGAGATATCAGTTAGGATAATCCCCGTGATCCCAGACAACATTGATTTTGCATGAATATAATGTATCAAATTGGCTACCTACCCATCGGAAGAACCAGTTAAAATCTGGTGACATTGTTGCTGCTTATTTTCACAAACGACACCCATTCGAGTAATCTGAAGGAAAAAATAGGGAATTTAAAGACAATGTGTTAGAACTGAAATAGAAATGTATTTACATCATCTAGCGATGTTTTTAGATATCAGTTAATTATAGGGAATAATTCATTCATTCAACACCTGCTAGAATATACAGTAGGTTGCATACAATTACATAAAAATATGAAAATATAATAATGTTATGCAATGCAATACGAAAAGAACTGTGTATCACTCATTCCTCTTTATCTTTCATAGCTTAACCTAAACGATCCTGACTAATGTTAGTATTCATATATTAATGCTCCTATCTCCTTTTCTCTTACTTGCCATTATTATCACATTCCCCATGTTTCACATCATGGGTTTAGCTTTGTCCTATCTTCTTTATCGTTATCTTTGATTTTACTTCTTCTTATTCATTTTTTTATCATATTTTTCATTTTATGAAGAAAAATAAAATCTATCTCTTCCTTTGATTTATATTATCAAATTGTTTACAGTGAACTGCAACTGCATTCACCTTCCTGTTCCCCTACTATTCCTCTCTCTCTCTACAGGAGCCTCCATTACATTCTTCCCAATCCTCATACCTTCACCTCCTATGCCAACCCTCCTTCTCTCTCCTTGCCAAGTCACTTCTGATTTGCTCCCAATGCTTAACTCTATATAGTCCAGATTCTGTCCTTATTTTATATATTCATTATTCTTCAATCATCTATGTTCTCTTTCCTTGCACGCATCTCACATAGATTGTGCATCCCCCCCCAAAAAAAAAGCTATACCTGTTTGCGAATATGCATAGAATAAAAGGCAAGGACTGTCTCCGTTTTAGCGTTGAGGGTGCGTTATTTTCTTAAAGGGAACCAAAACATTCATATAAAGGTACTTTTATTTTAAAGTTTAAGATATTTGAATAAAATCAGTGAAAATTTGAACAAAATTATTTTGAAATAACCTGTCAATAGAGGGCAATATTCAATATGGTAACATCATTAATGGACAACTCTCCATGCCTTTTGTACTTCAAATTTCATGTTTGTCCTTCTTTCTTGTGATTGAGATAATCTACTCAGTCCCCTGAAAACAAGATATAAAATGCAGATTGATATTATACTTCACATTTTAGGACGTCAGATCATGAACACGAATGAATACAAAGAAAACAAAAGAATTGTGAATTTCCATGGTCAGAAAGCATGGAGAGTTGGCCATAAATGATGACATGATAAATATCGCCCTACAGTGACAAGTTATTTCAAAAAGCTTTAACTTCCTTATTCCTTGCCTGATTTGGTTCAAATTTTTATTGATCTTATTCAAATTTTTTAAACTTTACAATAAAGTAAACTTAGTATGAAGGTTTTGGTTCCCTTTAACCGATTGGGCGCAGGACACAGAAACAGCTAGTCCAAGCATTGGGCTTTATTACCTCCATATGGTCTGGTACCCACTGAACATCAGAGATAGCAGACTTGTGGCTGTGCTCTATGGCAGACACAGCGCAGTATCTCACCACCGGAGTCTTATCCGCATTCTCATCTTCAAATCCAGGCTAATGAAAAGAGAAGAAGAAAAAGAAGATGGTGACGATTCGTAAATCAATTAAAACTTCATGCGAAATGGTACAGCCTGATGGGGAATCTAACCTTAGGCTTGATTGCTGGGAGACATATAGTACAAGCCAGATCATCAAGCATGAAATTACAACTGGTTTTTGTTCTTTATACAAAATAATTCTCAATAAATTTCTTTCCTGCACGTACCCATTGTTTGCATTGTTTTAGCTGCCGCGGCGTGCTTCAGAAGCTAAGCATGCAACATTTCTATAATATAATGCCCAAATTCGAGGATAAAAAAATCCCTGAACCAGCATCCAGACAAATGCAACCCTATGAAAGCTACATCCTCTCCAGAGTCCTGCACAACAATCTTGTCCTATAAAGAAGCTATTCCCATCGGTACACTACTTTCAGATAATACGCCCCCCCCCCCCCCAAAAAAAAAGACAACAACAACATCAACATAAAAAACAACAAATTATTACGTTAAAAAAAAAATATGACAACAAAAATATTATGCATCGGTATGAGGATCAAAATGAGTATGGAAAGAATAAATCAAATAAATATCAAGTGTAGTGACATCATATTGGACACAATTTCCGATATCTAGGGGTATAAACATGAACCATTTTCAAACATTGTATAAAAAAAAAACATTGATCAGGATACATGTATATCATGCAAATATATTTTGGGAACATGGATACAAAAAAATAAACAAGGGTGACCATATTTCACATCCAACTGATGACAGACAAATGAAGTTAATATCAAAATGAAGTTAAAACACATTAAACCATAATAACAAGTAACATTCTTTGTCTTCCCTATACTTGTAGGTACTAATTTAATTAATTAATTTTTACTTATTTGAATATTGATATTCTATCAATTAGTCATTAAAATATGTCTACTTTGCTAGATTTTCACTTTCCAATTCATCTATTTCATAGCCCTTATCAGGATTTAAATGGTTCAGTTTCTAATGTAAAGCATGCTTTAAATTAATAACACTGTGAAAAATAAGTGTAAAATGAAATGCAGTCTGTGTGTATTTATAACTCATAACCCAATTAATGCCCCTAATCAAAACTAAACAAATTAACCAGTTTTAGGTTTGGGGCTATAGTGAAAGAGATTAAAAAGGCCCTCTTAAATTATTGCACAAACTAACGAAAGTCCACTCACAGAAAATACATATCCGTAGAGATTTGTGCTTGGTGTAAACAAAATTCCTTTCACAAAACATCATCGTGATCCCAATCATTAACACAGTAAACACTAAAACAACCAAAACCAAACATGAAATTACATAAATCAATTACACCTTATCTATTTCTAAACATATTAGGAAAAATGTGTTCCGCATTATTGAGATTATCTGTGCACCTAAATCCCAGGGATGAATTCCAATAGGAGCAAATCATATAGACAAATAATAACAAAAATACCTTTTTTTCCAAACAAAATCAGATTTTAGTGTAAACAGGTGTACAAAGAAAATAAAAACAACATTAATGTGATTTTTTTAAAAAAATGTGCAAACCACTGGTATTGGATTATTAATTTCATGCAATTCCAGAATATACTGTATCATGCTGTTCTGGAAGAGTATATGCATTTGCACATTTGGGGGTCTTTCACAAAGATTTTAAGTTGAACTTAACTCTAAGTTGGACTTAAAAATTATGGAGAGCCATTTGTAGCCTTGAAATGAAATATATTAAAAAGTGAAAATTCAAGAACATGAAATCTCCTTGATAATAGAAAATATGAAAGATTTGAATCAACATTTTTATGCCTTTTTAAAATAACTTATAAAAAATATTTTCATGGATGCAAACAGCTTTCCATAATTTCTAAGTCCAACTTAGGATCTTTGTGAAACACCCCCCCCCAGGTGTAACTTTATGGCTGACACGATCAAAAGCAAGAAAGAAGAACCTCATCCACCTCAAGAGTAACGGTAATGAAGTTGTGGTCTGAGAAAGGGCTCTCAACAACAGAAACTGATACAGTTGTTGGTTAAATTTAGAAACGGCCTTTTGCATCATTCACTTTCGTTGGTATTGTGTCAGTTTGCCTTCTGTAATTCAGAGCAAAGATCCTGTTTTTGAGTGTACAATTACAAACATATTGTCTGCTGAAAGCATGGAGGATATGGTAATGCAGGTAGGACTTAAGATATTGCCATAGCGCCCTTCTTCCTCTCAGCAAACAACTGAATATCCTGTTTTTGAGTGTACAATTACAAACATATTGTCTGCTGAAAGCATGGAGGAAGTTAATGTAAGTAGGACTATTGCCATAACGCCCTTCTGTCTATCAGCAAGCAACTGAATAATCCTGTTTTTGTATGATTCTCTACTGGCATCCAGAAGGGTGTTCATATCATTTAACCCTTTCAAGCGGGACCCTTTCAGAAATTGCTGCCTGTTTTAGTCCATGCATATGGTATATTTTGTCATTGCTCTGAATCAAAAGTTATTGAACCAAAACCACATGTTGAGTGATTGTCGCAAAAGGGTCATTTAACACATAATCATAAAGCCCCTCTGCCACTTAGCAGGCAATACAATGTGCATACAAGGAGTTAAGGGACATAAAATGAAATGGTGCTCTAGCTATATTAGACAAAAAACTATAGTAATTACAAATGGCTCATATTGACAAAGGCAGACTAACTGATATATGGAGAGCCAAGTGATAAGTTTTTTTCATTCTGTACAAATTACTGCAACTCTGTTACAAAATAAATAATCAGATTTAATCTAGTCCTGAAAAGACAATGAGAAAACAATATCATAAAGAAATAATTGTCATTAGATCTCTCAGTTACAGAATCACATTAATTTTTACAGGATGAATATGTTGACATTTGGCATTCCATAAATCAATTCGGTCGGGTTAAAAACCTGGATTAAAGTTAATATGGCTTTCAAGAATATATGCTTATCAGTAATATTAGTGTTGGATTAGTGAACAAATTTGAGCAATATATCAGATTTAGAATGATAGTATGGCATGCTGTTTGTTACCTTGTCTCTCCCTCTACCATACCGCTATAGCATGCAATGAAGAGAAGTATAAGGGTAAGAAGAAATAGAAGCATTTCACACAAAAACAAACACACGCTATTGTGGGGCGTTTCACAAAACTTGTCATCAGTAACAAATCACAATTTTTGTTAAGCTACTGAAATTCTTGTTTCTGATTGGTTATCAGCAGATTTGTCACTGCATTTTGTTGTTTGTTATTGAAAAAAAGCTTTGTGAAATGGGCCCCCTGAGTTAACCTTGAGTAAGAGTCTGACTGGATTATTCTCAAGAAAGAAAAACAAAAGATATGATTCTTTTTAATGTCAATATGATACATGCATGTAAAAGAAAGAGAAGATCTAAGATAATTTTTATTGCATCGAAGAGGCTTTAAAACAGGCAACACCGCAAACCTTTTCAATATTGAATGTTGAGGCAGCTTCTTTGTTTAATGGCGAGACTTGTCACACAATACTTAGGGATCAAATTTCTTGATCGATCATAATTTGTAGGCAGTGGGATAAAATACTGGATGTTTTAAACTAAACAAGTCATATGTATACCAGCTTTATAACTCAGGGTATAGTTATTTTGAGACATATATTTCCATCAGCACACTTTTGGGCTTCAAATCTCAATTTTGAGTTTAACAAATTTGACGGGTCATTTATGGTCTGATTTCATCAAATTGGCTTATCTTTATCTAAAAATGCAATCTTCATTTATTTTAATTGAATGACATAAGGAATGGAATTTTGTAAAAGAAATCTAGGAAATCTACATCTACTACAGAAAAGAATAAACTACTTGTTGCTTTATCAAATATTATGTAAGTTCAGGTCAGGATTACAAACTAAAATTCAAACGATGTATATCACTATATTATATCATAAAGATGGCTACTGTTTCAAGTTTAGCTCACACCACACAAATGAAAAGAAGTTAATTCATGATTAGTCTTTGTCTTACCAGATTCATCATACTGTTCTTCTTGGACTGTTTGCCTCGTTGGTTGCTACGGAGACGATCAACATGTTTGCTGATATCCCACATGACCACCTGACCGTTGATGCAGCCAGCCGTGATGATGTTGGGATCAGAAGGGTTAAACTTGAAGCAGAATATGTCATCTGGAGCTTCTAGTAGCACCTGGTAAAACAAAAACAAAAAAGAGAAAAAGATGGATCCCAATAACATACTTCCCCAATCTGAATAAATGCAATTAATAAACTTGAAACATCGTAGGGTTTATCTGGGTAATTGCATATTTCACATTTCACACTGCATGAAAAATATTACTCATGTCAACTGAGCATCTATTGTAATTACTGAACCTTCAACCTAATTTATGTAACTGAGCAAGCAGTTTTGGTTAGGTCTACAAACTAAAGAATTCTCGAGATTTACTTTGATGAGCATAAGATGAAAAGCTTCATTACATATTTCTTATATTCCATTTCTTGTTGTATGTGAATTCTTCGATGGAAAAAAGAAAAAGGAGTCAAGATCTCTTCTTCCTTACGCTAACAATTATTCCAACCTTCCAAGTCCTCCAACATTTCCATGTAAAGTGTTCGACATATACACTGGGAGGAAGGGGCCAACGAAATTCATGATGAGTAATCGGGTGGGAGTGGGGTGGGGGGTTATAAATCTCTATGGCAATGCAAATACCTGTGGATGGATGGGGTCGGTGAAACTCCAGAGGAGTATGAGGGAGGGGTTCATGATGATCTTGGAGGAGTGTTCCACCCGGTCATCAAAAGTCATCCTCTCGGCACACGACACAGCGATCACACCTTTGATGGTTGGATGCCACTCCACGGCCGTCAGCACCTTGTCCTTGCTGAATTGAAGGTCAGTGAAAGACTGGTACTCCTGCAAAGAGCAAATATAGATGTGAATTAAGAGAGGTGATGATAATTACAGAGAGAGAGAATCATCTGACTTAAACAGAGGGCTACTGAATCTTTTATTGTCCTCCTGTTAACTCTAACCAGGTAAGCTGTACTATCTCAAAACTTTAAGACACATTTATTCCAAATTGCTTTTGGAGATTAACTTACTCTGTATATTTTATATGTATTGTAATTTGTATGTTTATTTGCACTTTTTTGTTTAATATGTAATTGTTTATCATTATGTTTTGTTTGTTATAGTGCTTAGAGACTTTGGTGGTAGGCGCTTTATAAGCAACGTTTTTATTATTATTATCATTTATCTTACAAGCAACAGTTTGCAAATATTCAACTTTTTTTCTTCAACAAATCTACAATGTATACAAAAGGAGAGTCACTGAGAACTGAGAACAGCGCAGCTAAGGAAGCAGCGAGCTCCAGGACAATACTGCTACAGCTGGGACCCGTTTCACGAAGCCTTTTTTCAATGACAAATGACAAAAATCAATGATAAATCTGCTGATAACCAATCAGAAGCAAGGATTTCAGTAACCAAAACTGTCATTTGTCACTGCATGATGACAAGTTTTGTGAAACGGGGGCCCAGACCTGTGATGATACTAAATTTTGCAGGAGTGCTTCTAGTACAGTATGGCTTTATAGAAGCAGTTTTAAACACTAAAATGCTTTCTTCTATTAGAGGAGCACTAACCTTGAGGTAGTTGTCGGACTTGCTTCCAAATGTACTATCCTCACTGGCTAATTCCTGCCAATCATCCAAGAACACGTCCATGATTTCATTCTGCTGCAGGGCCAGGTCAAATCTACAAACAAACCATATGAAATCAGTTAAATACTAGAAGATACAAAATATGTGTATTCATCATAAAAAGATATATATATATCCAGCAATTTCTTTGCTTGAATCACTTGAAATCAGATTAAGAAGATGCAAAACGACAGATTTTTGTACAATTTTACAATCCATGTTCATTTTGGTATTCAAACTAGCTAATCAAGTAGGCTTTACAATTAAAGAATTAACTCTTTACTGGAGAAGCAATCAAAGTTACAGACAAACCATATGAAGCAAATTATAAGGAGGAAAATGATTGTATTCATCATTCTTTTGGTTTAAATCACAGGGAAAATGGCTCAAAACACTAGATTATTCTACTATTTTTTTCTGCATGTAGGAATTACAAATTTTCCCAGCAAGTATTATCTCAAGGATTCCTCAAGCAAAAACGTAAGACTGTTTAGAGAAGAAGTCATTTTAGTCTTTGACTATTACTATAAAAGACAAAATAATGTGCCATGTAAGGAGTAGCACAGATGGAAATACTCTTAAAATCATACCACATCTGCATTACATTTGTCTTTTTTGGTTACATTTAAAGAAAAACAGTTTAAAGTACAAAACATTCCTGAAATAAATCACCTTGGCTCTACTTTCTCAACAAATTCCTGAAGTTCTTTGGAAGCTAGTATCTTCGCACATTCCTCTTCACTGAACACACGCGGAGCATACTGGGTTACGTTGTGACAGGGATGCTTCCTGCAGAGAGAGAGAGAGAGAGAGGGGAGAGAGAGGGGGAAGGGAAAAATTAGTAATATTTCAAGCATACTGAAAAAAGAAACTTGAATATCTTAAAATGCTCATTTGAAATGCAGAAATATTCAACATCATACACAACTATTTCTGTGTAAAATTCTAGTATACACCAAAATCACAAGTACCGTCTAGAAGTATACGTACACATTAGGAAGAAATAAGTCCTGAAAATTGAATAGAATGTGATTCCCCCTTTAATATGCCATAAACAAAAAAATGTTCATTAAATATATAACGAGCGCAAAATAAAACTGAGAAATATTTCATCACAACAGGATACCTAAATGAAATGTCATAACAGTATAAGACTTGATTTCTAAGAGAAAATATTTAAAGGAATATTTAATCCCCACAGGATACCTAAATCAAATGTAACAATGTAAGGCTTGATTTCTGAGAGAAGTTATTGAAGGATGCATCTTTTACAGGCAGGTAGATATCATTTCCAAAAGAGTGTCAACACTATCTCGTTCTCCTGACCTCCATGGTAAAATACGAATAAAGGCAAAAACATGAAAATAACAGTAAGTTTAAAGCCTGTCTGCACTAGTTTGGCCAGGGGATTAGACCTCCCTGCAAGGTTACTGACAGGTGGTTATCTCATCAAATCAGCTCTCAATTAGCATAAGAAAAAGGAAATCATGGGGGACCAACAGGCACCAATTAGGCATTGTTTGCTATAAAGAGGGCACAAGTAGCTATATTAGTAGTAAAATGGGGCTTTAAGATAAAACGGGTAAAATAAGAATGAGGTTTTTAATAGAGAAAGGACACTTACCAGTCTGTTTGTGTACCGTTGTCAATGTAAGTCGGTATGGCTTGCACAGCTATGTCTAGTTCCACCTTCTTCAGGTTGTAGCTCTTGTCTTCAAAGGATGTGCACTCAATGTAGCCATCCTTGACATCGTCAGGTCCACGATCAGAGAACTTTGTGGGGGCGCCAAAGTCACGCCTTACGCGCTGGACGGTGAAGGAGAGCTACGTGGGAAAGAGAATCGACTTTAAAATCAAGATGAACTGTAGATGAGAGCATTATATCCTCTATATGTATGCATTAAGAGACATTGGTATTGTGCAATTAGCCAAAACAAACTGAACTAAAGACAAATTAGCATACTTCTTGGCCACATCATGAGATTTATCATATGTTCCATTCAAAATACCCACTTCAAACTGAAAGAGCACTATAATTTCATATAAATGATTGATTTGTTTTTGGTACAATATATTTCCAACAAACAAATGCCCAAGCCATTCAAGCTAATAGTATTCAACAGCTTAGTATAAAAATGCTTCATCTCTTGACTCCTGTGGGAGGAAAATGACAAAAGTATGAATAAATTAATATCCTAATGTTATACAGTGTTCCAATCCACTGTCAAACATATATGTAACAAAAAGCATTCTGGCCGCACAGGCTCATATAATTGCTTTTCTGTTAAAGCACTATAGAGAAGAATGATCTTAAAGCTCCTACATGTGCTCCACAGACAACTGCTCCAGGCTTTTTATCATCAAGGATATAGGGTAAGGGTTGCAATAGACAAGTTTACTAACATATTTGAATTGTATGCAAACTTTTTAAACAAAGGTTGTTCTTGACAACCCAAAAGATTGCATGACATAGCAACAAGTAATGTATGCAGACAGGATTCCTAGTATTGTAATTCATTCATTAATAGCAGGCTAATGTAATAACTCATCACTAGGTCTCTTGGAAACAAAATCCATACATTTGAATATGTACTTAATATATAATGTATGTAGCAAACTGGTCTACTGGTTACGTATAGTGTCAGGTATTCCTAACCCTATACGGTTAGTTAGGGGTAAGGGTTACCGATTGATATCGTGTTTGGTTTTTAATCATTATTTGAAAAAATCTATATAAAAAAAAAAAAACAGTGCTAAAGCGCTTGCCACCGAAGTCTCTGAAGCGTTATGGATGGAACTAAGAATTTGGATAGTGTAAGATACAGACTGCAGAACACAAGTCGCTGGATCATTTTGACATTAACGTTTCTCTCACCTTCTCCCTAGTCTCCACCACAGCCTCTTCTTCAATCTCCTTCTCACTACCGAGAGAAATCCACTCCTTAGCCTCGGGAGGAATGTAGCGATAGACTGTCGTATCTTCTTCTTCTTGTACTCCTCCTTCTCCACCTTCCCCTTCCTCTCCTCCTTCTCCTCCTTCTTCTCCTTCCTTTACTGCTGCAGGCTATCAAATAAAAATCATAGGATCTCATCATTGATCATGAAGGTACAGTATATACCGATCCCTATCAAAAATTTAAAATCACATTAAAAAAAAAAAAACTTTAAAAAACATTGATTTGTACATGTCTTTCTCAAAACAATGTCATTTTGGAACATAAAAAAATGTTGCTTCTTTTTTAATATGCCTTAAACATTGAGGTAGGATTCAGATTTAAGGACGGATATGTTCTAAACTTGAATTAACTTTAATTAGCAAATGTTTTATTACAGATTATCATCTCAGTGCATACCAGTGGTATTCTAATCTGATGTAATCATATTACCCATACTGTATTGGTAAGCTTAGATAACACATGTATATTACTCATGCCTATGGCACCTCCTCCGGTGGAGGAGGCATATAAATAATATCTTCATCAATTCAATTTAATTGTTCATTTGTAGAAGAAAAGAAATAATTGATTCATAATTGAAACAGGGTTTTGAATCATTCTTCATATTATTGTATTTCATCAAAGGAAAAGACTTGGACCATGAGTCCATCATACTTACATTGAACTTTCTGTTAAGTTTTTCATTTGCTTCCTCTGTAAGAGCAATGATGAAGTTCTCACCATATTTGAATTCTGCATCGAACACTACCATTATCTCTTCTCCATCATAATTCTGTTGAACAGATCATATCAGATCATAGTCAAAGATAAAAAAACATTAATTTCTACATATTATATGTACATATATCATAGGTTATATCTCATATATTGACAGGAAGGTACACTGTATAATTTACTGCAATTTTGAAACTCCTATTTCCATAAGTTGTACTTATTACAATGACTTTATACATTTCTTTTAATTGCTTACAATTTTAGCACAGATGTGAATTTTTACTAAAAACTGTGTGCCTATACAAGTATGACCTACGGTAAGTAATCCACTTTCTAGTGTAGTAGAAAAGTGTCCATTGAAAAGCTTCAAGGGATGTTCATCTCTATTTATCCATTGTAAAAAAATAAAATGTTTCAAACTGTATATATTGAAGGGTGCAAGAATAAGATTCTAATGTCTTTGAAGAAACACTTTTTTGTCATGACTGACAAGCCAAAAGACCTGTGCGCAACATGTTGCCATTTAGCAGTCAATTAGCTGGTATGTTATACAAATAATGCACAGGTTTGAGTGGGTCAGTAGGAATTGTGTGCACAAGGTACCTTTGAATGGTTTTAACTGAATTCAAAGTATGAAAAATGAAAACAAAACAAAAACATTGGATATCGTGGTATCCATTCCTGGTATCGAATACTTGATATCATATTCATATCGCACGCAGGCATTTAACAAAATCTACACGGTAATTGACTCATCAGATCGCAGGGATTCTTCTACCAATTTTATAAACCTATCTTTCTTTCACATGCAACTATCAAATGAAGAGTCATGCAATCCCAGATTGAGGATAGCTTATTAGGGCTGTTAAGTTCACATGAATAGAAACACTTTACACTTGCCTAATCCAAAATGGGTGGTCACATTGGGAACAAATAGAATTCTTGCTTTTGTACATGGAAAATACAAAGAAACCTGGCCTAATTAACTTGCTTATAGGCATTTACAGCAGTCAATTATATAATGATGCAAACTTTCTTTTTCCACCAAACTGAATGGGTAATTTGGGGTATTCTAAAGAAGCTACAAACCCATTAAGTAGAAATGGTAGGTGCATTGTTAGCTTGAATAGAAGCATTTTACACCTCACATAATCCCAAACAGGTGGCAGCTCTTTACACAGAATCTACTGAATGGCCCCATGACCCACAGAGCAGAGTAGACCCCTTTGTTCATATTACACAATGATTGCGAGCCCCTCAGCATCATCCTTGTGTGTAATTGCAAACTAATTGATCACACTAGCAGTTTTTTAAAGTTTATGATGAAGAGTTAAAAGCAGTAGCATATTGCTTGTGGTTGCACATGTATACAATGCAGGCTAAATGCAAATATTACTTCAAAACAAATGATCCACAATGGAAACACAGATTTAATTACATGTACCTGCATGCACTCTATATGTACCCATAGTCACGACAGTAAACATGTACTACCATGTCATACACTTATTTCTTTGCACATTGGGGCATGTTTATCAATGGCCAATTTTAAATAATTTCTTCACAAACTGAAATTTAAACAAAAAAGAGAGATAGAAAAGAGGGCAAAAGAGAGAAAGAGAGAGAGAGAGAGAGAGAGAGAGAGAGAGAGACTACCTCACATTTTTTCAAGATACTTTAAATTCATTATTTTGCTATTAAAGAGAAAGAGAGAGAGAGAACAGTCAATATTGAACATGACATATTTTACCAGAATGGCTTGTTTAAATGGAGAGAAATCGGAGACAGCTGCCCTGGTCTTCATGTCTTGAATGATATCCTCCTTACTAATCAGCTTGATGGGGTTTTCATCAGTTACGTCTTCACCGCAAACACACTTGAACAGTTCTTGGGTCTTTGAAGCCATGAACAAGGGCACCACCTTGGCTGGCAGTTCTGTTCCTAGAGGTTAATAAGGAAAATAATGTTCATAATGATTATATCATATTTGTAACTTTACAATAGAAAGAAGCTTACAATTAATTGCATGTTACAGATAGATAAATAATAACAATAAAAAACAGGGCTTATAAAGCTCTTACCACCAAAGTCTCTGAGCACTATATCAAACAAAAAACAATGATCACAGTTACATATTAAACAAAACAAAAAGAAAATGCAAATAAAGATAGAATGATAGAATGCATGGTAAGATATGATTATTGGAAGCAAGATTTTGAGAATTTTTTTTACACATCGAAATCATACAAAATACATAAATTTGTTACATAAATAATGACACTCTTAGATATTTCTTCAACTGATTTTGAGAAGACGATAATCAGAAAGAACTGACTCTTTGTGGTATTGAAAGTAATTAACATTCCATAAAAAGATGTCTAATCTGTACGAAAGAGTTAAGATTTTGAACAAACCATCTCCAACGCCTTCGGGCTCTGGTGTTTTCTGTGCCTCTTCTGCCTTAGGTTTAGCTGCCCCTGTTTAAAAAAAAAAACACACCAAGCAACAGAAGAAAAGTCAGGGGAAAATTCATTATTGAAAGATTTAAGATTGGATAACTACAATTTAATCAGATACTACTGAAAACCTTGGAATAAAGCAAACTAATAATGTGAATACATAGAGAGCATACAGTCTTTGATATAGTAAAAAATATACCATAATAATATTGTAAAAAGCAATAAGAAGAGGAAATGAAGGAGAAAAAAATGCTCTTTCTTACAAATTCTCATCAAATAATAATGAACAGGATTTTTATACTTGATTCTGTCAACTCAACAATGATATTGTTATGAGTGAATGAAACAATTATTCAAATGACGCTGTGTTAAGACAAAATCAAACAAATGATAGTCACAGCAAATACTGTAAACAAGTTTGAGCAAGCTCATTAAAATGTATGAACAAACAACCTTTTCCACCCTTCTTGGCCGGCTTGGATGATGAAGTCTTCTCCCTTTTCCCTTTGGCTGGAGTGCCTGACTTATCAGGTGTCTTTGCAGCTTTATCTTCTGCTTTAGTATCAACCTCCTTCTCATCTGCTTTGGCATTCTCTGCTTCCTTTTGGGTCACATCATCCTCTGGGTCGGCCATTTTGGTCTTGTATGTATCGATCTGCTGATCAAAGGCTTAGATCTGGACAAGACAAAATGAGATTGATGTCTTTTCACATTGCAGGTATTACTATTAGTTTATTACATTTACAGTTACTTTTAAAATCAAGTTCTTAGAATGAGAGCCATGTGCCAATAAGACTATGAGTATAACTTATCCAACTTTAGTAATAGCAATTAATCATTTGTTTAGTCTGACTCTGACTTTTGAGGAATAGACTCTAAATTAGACCTCTTTCTCTTTCACCGTTCACGAAACTATGGGAGTCTAACAATTAATG
>BEXV01002337.1:9545-22606 GCA_003118195.1 Hemicentrotus pulcherrimus
CATTTTACGCCTCTCTACGATATCTATATGATTTCTCAGCAAATTATTCGTGTTTTTCAAGAGAAAATCTTTCCATCCATATGTAATTTGTTCTCATTATCAGTTTTTAGTCAATTTTCTTTGTGTAGCTCCTTTAACATTGTCAAACGATCCCTTTAAAGAATTGATTAGGAAGGGAATGATGAAGTGGTTAAATAGAAGGCTGGAGTTGTGCGAACAAATATGTTTTATTAGTTCACTGCAGTCTTAGCACTAAATTACAAGATGACATAAACAAGTAAAACAATTTCTTATGTAGATATATAATCATGAAACATTTCAATTCCATTATAGTTTTATTAGTGCTTGAATTCATTAGAAAAATGTCACTAAGTATGGAATACATGTATAGTTCAATGAGATGACAGTTGTAGTGTTTTAGCCGGGTGGGATTAATATTACTGGACTACTTAAACACTAATTACAAATGATATATACGGTTCAATCCTACCATAAGCTTGTAGAACTTGATAGCTCGAAGACTTGTAGTCACCGACGCGTGGAGCTCCACATGCAGCCAAGATCCGAGATTCAGGGGAACGTAGCACTCGGTGTATGTAGCTCGCTTGCTGTCCCAGGTCAAATCTGCCGGATCCAGTATTGGATCAAGCTACTGAACCTTTCTGCGAGTGTCACAGAATGTGGCACTCGCGCGTAAATGCATTCATGTGCGTATGGCTCGGGCTGAATCACTACACAGTTAAGTAATCACGACTTTCATAAAAGTTTTGTTGATGGTCATTTACACAAGTACTGTACATGTAGTTGATACTAGAACACACTATTGATTAGACATATTTACTTATACATTAAATAAAAAAATGCATTTATTACCCTTAGAGATGTGCCTTTCCAACATTGGCTGGAGCTGTCCGAGTAGATGAAGGCAGAGATGTCTTCTTAGAGGAGGCCTGTCCTGCACTGTTCTATACCAAGAAGAATGGATTTCCTGTGCTTGTCTGGGCTTGAAGTGTGGCACTTCTTCCACTTGAAGAGACCTTCTGTTTCTTAAAGTTCTTTGGGGTGTCTTCATTTGAACTCCTTTTCTTGCCCGTGGACTCTCCTACTTTGGAGAAGTACTGTGTTAAAGGCTCCCATTGTTCAATGAGTCTCGTTAGGGACCTTTCCGACGAAATCCATTGGATGCACGCGTTTTTCATGTCCTGGACTGCTCTTCACCGAGAAGGATGGATTTCCTGTGCTTGTCTTGGCTTGAAGTGTGGCACTTCTAGAACCATGTGAAGAGACCTTCTGTTTCTTCAAGTTCTTTAGGGTGTCTTCATTTGAACTCCTTTTCTTGCCCGTGGAATCTCGTACTTTGGAGAAGTACTGTGTCAAAGCAGGGACATATCCCTGGTCAAAGTAGTAGTAGTAGTAGTAGACTTTATTGGATAACTTGTGTAGCACAGGGCTAATCTTCCACAACTTCCATCTGGGTACACTGGTATACCCGGGTGTGCAGGTGGACCACCACACTGAGCCTCCCCCCTACTCTTACTGCTGTGGTGATACGAGGTGGTGACTCTCCTCTACACGGGGCCTCCATTTAACTTCCTATCCGAGGGATGTACTCGCATTGTTCAATGAGTCTCCTTAGTGCCCTTTCCAACGAAAACCATCGGGTGCACACACGTTTCAATATCGTGTGCTGTTCAACATTGCGCAGAACTTGATCCTCTCCGAACTCCTTGTGGCCCTTACTAGACTTCTCTAAGTAATATTTGATTTGATTTGATTTGATTTTGATTTTTCTTTTGCATTTTCACAAATATATTACAAACAAATATTGCAAATTTACACATGAGAAAAAAATAACTATTAAACTAGAACAAGTAAATACACAGGTGAAAATGGCAGCTGGCTAGCTCCTTTTTCAGCAGCGAGATGAAGGAGATGACAAGGACATCCCATTATGAAAGTATCTGGATTTGTCTTCTTCACAAATGCAGCTAGGTACCCCTTTGTACTCTCCCATCTTGACAGCTGCATTATCTGCTGCAAATCATGTCACATTTTTCCATGGAACCTTGTCTTCTTTGATTTTCTGTAAAGAAGCTGAAGGATGTTTTTCCCAGTAGATCGTTCCTTTGTCAAGGATGTTTTTTCCCAGTAGATCGTTGATTTGTCCAGATGTTTTTCCCAGTAGATCGTTCATTTGTCAAAGATGTTTTTCCCAGTAGATCGTTCCTTTGTCCAGATGTTTTTCCCAGTAGATCGTTCATTTGTCAAAGATGCTTTTCCCAGTAGATCGTTCCTTTGTCCAGATGTTTTTCCCAGTAGATCGTTCATTTGTCAAAGATGTTTTTCCCAGTACAGTGTAGATCGTTCCTTGTCAAAGATGCTTTTCCCAGTAGATCGTTCCTTGTCAAAGATGCTTTTCCCAGTTGATCGTTCCTTGTCAAAGATGCTTTTCCCAGTTGATCGTTCATTTGTCAAAGATGTTTTTCCCAGTAGATCGTTCCTTTGTCCAGATGTTTTTCCCAGTACAGTGTAGATCGTTCCTTGTCAAAGATGCTTTTCCCAGTAGATCGTTCATTTGTCAAAGATGTTCTTCCCTGTAGATCGTTCCTTTGTCCAGATGTTTTTCTCAGTAGATCGTTCATTTGTCAAGGATGTTTTTCCCAGTAGATCGTTCCTTTGTCAAAGATGCATTTCCCAGTTGATTGTTCCTTGTCAAAGCACTCTATTGACTTCAACATCAAAGTATCTCACAATTACTAGATACAGCTGCTCTTGTCCCCAAGATCTGAGCAATCTTCTGTTGACATGGAAAATGGTGCTTCTGTGGTCTTC
Source organism: Hemicentrotus pulcherrimus (assembly GCA_003118195.1). NCBI lineage: Eukaryota > Metazoa > Echinodermata > Echinoidea > Camarodonta > Strongylocentrotidae > Hemicentrotus > Hemicentrotus pulcherrimus. The sequence goes on from BEXV01002337.1 coordinate 12,378, forward strand.
TTTTTGTTTGCAGGATATGCTGTTATGATGACATAATTTTGTTGTCGATGTGCTGCACTTGACCAAGTTGTCATGGTGAACGAATGCAGTAGTACGATCAATGTACTGTACATGCGGCGCACCCACACACATTCACAACAACACAGCGCTATGCATTGCCACTTATATCATGTGGCTCCTCCACTCTTTCAAAAGCTAAACGAATGATAATAGAGAGAAAATGTTTGCCTTGCAGTATATAAGACAGTTCTTATGATTTGTTCAAGTTCCTTAGATCAGATATGTGTAGATAAACTATTCTAGTATATGAACATGTCCCTAATTGTTCTGTCATGTCTGTTGTCATGGCAACAACTTTTTTTTTTTAAATCCCAACTCCCCGCAGGTCAGACAGGCTCAAAGATCAATGAACAGTTGAAGGGTGCTCTCTCATCAGTTGGCCTTGGTGATAACATGCAGGTCCATTCCAGCGGAGAACAGTTTTTCATCTGCAGTTTTGGGCACGCAAGGTAAGTTTTAATTAACGACGTAGCTGTCAGACTTGGGGAGTGTTTCACAAAGACTAAGATCGACTTTAAGTTAGACTTAACTATGGCAGGCAGTTCATGCCAATTTTTGCTCTCACCATTATGATCTTCAGATAATATTTTTTCATTCAATAATGATCATCAAAAAATGTAAATTCTGTAGATTTGCAAGACTATGATTTTGTATGTTTCTTGAGAGACCAATGCCAGTAAATGGCAAGAGCAAACAGTGCCATGAACGGCCTGCCGTAGTTAAGTCCGACATAAGTCGATCTTAGTCTTGACCTTGACCTTTCATTTTAAATGTCACTCTGATTCCATCTCTATCCAAAGTAATGCAATGTTCAGCAGTCACCATCCCTACCTCATGATCTAGAGCGTTTGGTTTATGTTGCGGTACTCTGATTCCATGAACTTCCATCCCAAATCCTATCTGTGTGCAATATTATGTTGTCAACATTATGCCATCATGCCACTTTTGTTGAGTTGTGCTGTTTCTAATTCTGATTCCATCCCTTTTCCCCTCAGGAGAGCAATGTTCAGCGGTCACCGCCCTGACCTCGTGACCTTGACCTTCCAGTAAGACAGAAAGGCCAAGCCATCATCGCCCATGAACGAGGATCTCCCTGTGCTAGGTGAAGGCAGCATGGAAGCTTTGAAGGAGGAGCTGAAGAAAGTGTTCAACCCAAAGAAATGTAAACTGTGAGTGGGTTTGCAGTGCCATTGTAAAGTATTTGTTGAGTGGTCTGCACGTGCTTACCCTCGTTATTTGTACTTAAAAGTGTCTGCACTATGAGCCTACAGCTATGTTATAGCTGCTCTTGGATGGTTCACTGGATTTTGGGTTATCTGTCTTCTTGGGCTGTTACTGGACAGGCCCTCAACAGATAGCCTGCAAGCACAGCATCTAATTTGTTGCAGAATGTCTGTTGTGGGCCTTCTGATAGCTATTCAGATGGTTCACTAGACTGTGTAAAGCTGTTAAATAGTGTCATAGTGTTGTGGGCCTTCTGATAGCTATTCGGATGGTTCACTAGACTGTGTAAAACTGTTAAATAGTGCCATAGTGGCAAGTTTTGCTCATAGGGTTTTCTGATTCCACCTTTCCTAAATTGACTTAACCTCAATCTCATCATCTCTATGCCTTGACTCTAAACAGGTTTCCAGAGATTTCGCGAGGCGCGGCCGTCGATCGGTACATCCCCACTGCAGACAAAAGGCTTGTAGAATATGACTTTGATGCTGCGACATTTGAAGCAGACTCTGAATATCAGAACGTCAAGATTATGCATTCACCGCAGTACGGCAACATGCTGATTCTTGATGATGATCCCAGTAAGTACAAAGGATTATGGGTAATAAAAAAGTTAATTAATTGTGTCTGAAGCAGCAGGGGAAAAAGTGCTTGGGAGGGATGAGCAATTTAGCTATAGAAAGAAGACTGTTTGTCCCTTTTGCAGAACTCTAAAACCCTAAATCCAGTGGTATTTCAAAGAGGTCTATCTTGTAGGAATTTCCCACCAAATGAAAAAGATGGAAACTGGCTTTCAACAATTAGATTTTGGATGTTAAATTCCAGATTTTTATGCCTCCGCTACAAAGTAGCTGGAGGCATTATGTTTTCTGGTTGTCCGTCCGTCCGTCCGTACATCCCGTTCTCGTGATCGCGTTATCTCAAGAACCTATCGATGGATTCCCTCCAAACTTGGATCATGTTTGTATCTAACAGAGCCAATAAACTGATTAGATTTTGGGGTCACGAGGTCAAAGGTCACAGGGCTCATTATGTATACAAAAAAAGCTCGTGAACACGTTATCTAAATAACCGATCGATGGATTCCTGTCAAACGTGGGTCATGTATGTATCTAACAGAGCCTATAAACTGATTAGATTTTGGGGTCACGAGGTCAAAGGTCACAGGGCTCATTATGTATACAAAAATAGCTCGTGTTCACGTTATCTCAAGAACGGATTGATGGATTCCTGCCAAACTTGGGTCATGTATGTATCTTACAGAGCTAACGAACTGATTAGATTTTGGGGTCATGAGGACAAAGGTCACAGGGCTCATTATATATGCACAAATAGATTGTGATCGCATTATCATGAGAACCAATAGACAGATTACTATCAAACTCAAGACATGTATATCTTGCAGAGCCAATTAACTGATAAGAGTTAAGGGTCATCAGGTCAAAGGTCATGGGGCTCATTATGTACGACTATAAATAGCTTGTGAATGCATATCATTAAAACTGACAGATGGATTACAATCAAACTTAAATTTTAAATATGGCTTCCGTTTTGGTTAGTAAAATTGCTCTTTGGCGGAGGCATCATTTTTGACTACGCGCAGTCTAAATTCCATCTAGTTATTTTCTAGACTTGAACAATAATTGTACTTTATTCAAAATTATTTTGACTGTTATTCCTGTTGATTTGAGAATATACCCCTCTGATGCATTATGAAACAAAACAGTGCTAGATTTTCGTATCTTACAAAGAAGTTTCAGAACCCAGTGAAAAAAATATTTCTGGGAGCATGGGGCGAATTAGCCCCCAAAATGCCAAAAAGAGCCCCAAAAATTTGCGTAGAGTTCAATGCAAAACACATTAAAGAGTGTTAATTTCATGCAAGCAAGCTTGAAAAGTAGCCCCCGAAATTTGTAACATATTTTTTTCCCTGTCAGAACCTACGACTGTAAATTCTCACTTCCAATATCAGAAGGATATATTTTACACACTAGCCAAGTTTCATGGAGTTTGCACAAGTCTGCAAAAGGAACTTATTGCCACTGTGAGAAAATCCTTGTCACCAAGTCCCTCAGAGAGGACTTTAAGACGTCGGTCCCCTGACTGCTTTCCTTAAAACATACGCATGTCCGGTAAAACAAAACGATCAAACATTCCCTTTTCTGTGTCTCTTTTTCCAAACCCCGTCACAGATCTTGCCGAGAGTGATCTTGCGTACACCCAGGCCATCACCGGTAACGGGAGAGAGGTGTACACCGGTAAAGAGGTTCTCATCCTCGGAGGCGGAGACGGGGGCATCCTACATGAAGTCCTCAAGGAGAATCCGAAATCCATCATCATGGTGGAAATATCCTTTTAATGACAACAAAAATATTAGAGGGATGGAGAGAGAAGGAGGGACCAGGGGTGTGCCATCCTAGGCAGTTGTCGGTCCCTAGACATCTACATTTGTATGTATAATTACCTAATCAATACATACAAGATCTTAAAGGTATATATGAATTTCATGTTTTACATGTACATGTTTAAGTAATGTTGTCATATGCTGTCTGTATGACCCTTGACCTTTGACCTCACATAGATCAGGTTGTTATAGATGCTGCTATCAAGCACCTGCGAGGGATCTGCTACGACTCTATGGACTCGCTGACAGGGGACAATTATGAGGTAAATACACTTCTTTCTCTCTTCCCTCGAATATTTTTCCATGGGGTAAGTTGATAATTGGTCCATGAGTGTATTTTTTTCTTTCTTCTTTTTTATTGCTCATTTCCAAACAGGTTTTTTATCTTGAATCACGTAATTTAATCAAATATTCATGCAAAAGAATACACATGTACATGTGTAGTGTCTGGCGGTTGATTTTGAACTCTCTGATGTCTAACACACAGATTTTGAGCATCATGAACAATAAACTGTATGTACTAATTGTATATATGATATCATGAAATACCCAAAATCCATAAATGCAACATTTTAGTTTATGAGGCATACATACATGTACATGTATATACACATGTATGTACTCCATGACAACAAATTTTACCTAATTTCTTTATCGATATTGTGTATTATATCTAAAATAACTGTCAAAATGAATTTCTGTACTCTGTTCTACATTGCTTATGACTACAGGTTAAAGTAGCTGACTGTATACCCATCATGCAGCAGTACATCGCAGAAGGCAAGATGTTTGATTACATCGTCAATGACCTAACAGCCATTCCTATTACTACAGAACCAAGAGGTAGATAAATTTCATTCCATTATTTTACATTTTGTCATCAAATTTTGTCATCATTTTTTATCAAAGTGGATAAATGGGCAAGAAAATCACTTGTAGGGAAAGAATAAATTGCTAACGTTTAGTAATTGTATGATCTGGAATATTTGACATGTTCATAAGGCCTTAAAAAAAGAAGATGTTGTATTGCCCTTTAAGTGCCAAAACATGGGTCGGTCGGTCAGAAATCTTTTATTTATTTTTTTATATTGGGCTGATATTTCTCAGTTTTGAATGCTTTGATACATTTTTTTAAAAATGATGATAATGATAATAGTGTTCAGCTTATAAAGCACAGTATATTCACTTTTAAAAAATACATGAAAAATACTAAAACACTAATTGATTAAATTTGCATGTTTGTTTAACTTATTATTCACAGGTAGCCAGTGGGACTTTCTTCATCTTATCCTAGATCTTTCAATGCAACTTCTCAAGCCAACAGGGAAATATTTCACTCAGGTAGGATTATTATAAACTTTATGAGAAATAGGATAACAATTTTCAATGCCAAACTTCATATAAATTTTCATTGATTTCATTGATTTGTTACTATCATTTGTGAACATTTGTGACAAGTTCGAAAGCACAAATCGGGGCCTTCAACTCACCTGGCAGTTAGATGAAAGTCCTTCTGCTTTTTCACCCGGACCTTGCCGGCGAAAAAATAAAACAGGTTTTGACTGGCGGTTAAACGGAATTGGAAATATCCGTGATGTTACAGCACTATTGTGAAATATCACTGATTACAAAGGAAACGGGAAATACAAATTGCAATTTGTTAATACACATAATGCATAAATTCCTCCCTCTGATCATAAAGGTTAGGTGACCTAAAGGGTACTTTGTCCCATTTGCAGCAAACATCAAATTCTGTAAAACGTTTGCAGGAATTATGTATGCATGTCCTATCTGTGAAATTCAAACATGAGTAGTGTCCTAATATTCAAATTATGCAAGGAAAACTTGTTTACTTTCTAGACTTCACTGTCAGACACTATTGAGTGACTGACTGACTTCTTTTTTTTTTCTTAGGTAATAACAAACATTGTACATAAAATGAGTTCACTACTCGGTCAATCACCCTCACTACGTCTCATTCTACTTTCAGGGCAATGGTTTCAACAACAAGTCAGCATTGGCCATGTATGAGGAGCAGCTGGGCAAACTGAAATACAAAGTGAACTTCAGCAAGGAAAACATCTGTGTGCCATCCTACCTGGAAATGTATCCTTTTTATATTCAACCCAATTTTGTATTTGGTAGTCGAGTTGATAGATGATGGGGATGATGCGAAAATGCCCCCATCCCCTAAGTTTCACTACATTTCTTTTAACATCATGCTTGTGTTGATGTTGTCGGTTTTTTAGGGGGTTGGGTTGTAATTTTCTTATAGTTTTAGCTTTCATTATGAATTAGCTTTCATTTGTATCACTATGTTTGTGTTTAAAACAAAGGTGTGGTCCATTTGTCCTAAAGTGGGTTGGTTGGTCAACTTTTATAACTCACAGTTTTTTAAAGCCCACCGTGCAAGTACTTTGAGCCTAGAACACAAGCATTACTACCCAGTACTCTCAGAGTTCAATTTCCCTCCAGCATAAGTGTTTCAATCGACAATGACTTGTCAGGGGATTTGCCTGCGGCCTAGCAAAGGTTACAAAAGAGGAGGCAATGGGATGTTTTAACCTTCAACCTCTGTATTTTCAATCACATGTACATCGTGTTTGTTTGTTTGTTGTTTGTTTTTTCCTTGACGTTAAGACCTCTTTTTCAGGTGGGTATTCTACGAGATATGGAAGGAAGCCGACTCATGAAACATTGTTGGGATGATAACATTCAATATCATGCTGACCATCCCCTATAATGCTTCTTTGCTTCTCGGGTTTTTTAAGGAATCGCCAGAAATTATACATGTATCTCAAAAATATTGTATTGACTTTTAATTTCAGTACTATATTAGATATGGGAAGTGGTTCTTGCACGAATAAAAAAAACCCACTGGACTTTCACCCTGAGACAGTTATCTGAAGGACATTTCACCTGGACTTTGACAGAAGCCTGGGAGATTTTTCAAGGAGATACGTGTAGTTCCAATTGGGGCTTGTAGGTTTCCAATTTATCCCAGGAGAGAAAATATGTTGTTGTTGAAAATGATATGGAGGAAATTTTAAATGGCTGAATGAAGGATATCATAATCCCCAAATTGGCTTCGCTATAGTTTTTTTCAAATCTCCCCTTTTTTCCCCATTGTATTGATGCTTTAAAAGCATTTTATTTCTTCATGATTGACGCCATGCTGCATTGTCCATGTAATATATTTGTAATAGAATTGGACGTGATTATCACAATATTAATGCAGCTTTATATAAAATGAAGTGTATTTACTAAATTGTTCTCAAAGAAAATGCTGCCTGTTTTTGGTAATTCTCAAAATAAGTCATGATGCATCCTAAAGTAGTATTTTAGAATATGTCAGGATCAAGTACATTGTTTTTTTTCAAAATGTCCCATGTGAATACTTCCGTGTTGGCGATATGTCAGGGATTGTGGTTTTTTTTTTTCTTCAAATCTCCTCTTTTACCCCCTTTTTATGCCTCCGTTACAAAGTAGCCGGAGGCATTATGTTTTCGGGTTGTCCGTCCGTCCGTACGTACGTCCCGTACGTACGTACGTCCCGTTCTCGTGATCGCGTTTTCTCAAGAACCGATTGATTNTTTTAAGGAATCGCCAGAAATTATACATGTATCTCAAAAATATTGTATTGACTTTTAATTTCAGTACTATATTAGATATGGGAAGTGGTTCTTGCACGAATAAAAAAAACCCACTGGACTTTCACCCTGAGACAGTTATCTGAAGGACATTTCACCTGGACTTTGACAGAAGCCTGGGAGATTTTTCAAGGAGATACGTGTAGTTCCAATTGGGGCTTGTAGGTTTCCAATTTATCCCAGGAGAGAAAATATGTTGTTGGTGAAAATGATATGGAGGAAATTTTAAATTGCTGAATGAAGGATATCATAATCCCTAATTGGCTTCGCTATATTTTTTTTTTCAAATCTCCTCTTTACCCCTTTTTTCTTTATGGTTTAAAAGCATTCTATTTTGTCATGATCAACGCCATGCCGCATTGTCCACGTAATATATTTGTAATAGAATTGGACGTGATTATCACAATATTGATGCAGCTTTATGTAAAATGAAGTGTATTTACTAAATTGTTCTCAAAGAAAATGCTGCCTGTTTTTAGTAATTCTCAAAATAAATCATGATGCATCCTAATGTAGTATTTTAGAATATGTCGGGATCAAGTACATCGTCTATTTAAAATGTCCCACGTGGGTACTTCCGTGTTGGCGATATGTCAGGGATTGTGGTTTTTAACCCACTAACCATGGGAACCAGGTCCCCGTTTCATAAAAATTGTTCAATAACAGATGCTAGAATTCTATGACAAAGTTGCTCTCAGCCAATCGCATGCCAAGATTTCAGTAGTTTTCGCAACTCTTATTGCTAACAAGTTTTATGTATAAACACAGCCCAGGTGTCCCCTGTATTAAAGGGATCCGGTAACTTTTTCTCAGATTCTGAAACAAAATTTTTGATTTAGCTCATGATGCAATGATAATTATAAACCTTTAGGTCAGTCAGAAACCACATGACTTTTACAAGCCGATCGCCTGTCTGATTATCAAGATATTTATGATTGGAATTACAAATTTTGAAAACCGTTCACCTGACGGTTTTCATAACGCTACAGTCTATTGGGGAAAATGAGTATGGTAAAACCGGTCACTCAAAGGTTTTTACTTTTTTGAGGCACTTCTTGATCATTTTGAAGCGCAATTTGTTTAGGGCTTCAATATTACACCATATCACAGACACTGGTTACATGTAGGATCTTGTATCTCAGATTTAGCATTGTTAAACGATCCCTTTAAGCCTTTGGGAGTGAGAGAATTTAGCTGTCTGTGGGTTAAACAAGTCTATTTACTTTAAAATGTGTTCATCTTCGTTTTGGTATTAAAATATCTGGGAATGTGGTATTTGCCAAGTTTTGCTATTTTGTTCAAAAATTTGAACCCTATTATGTGCTATTTTGTATGACATTTTAAAGGTACTTTATATGAACATCTTTGGTTTGGTAACTAATTATCAGTGAATGTGGTTTGGGCCATTTTTAGCTATTTTGTTTGACATTTTATGATGATGTGGTAACAATTAACAATCTAACAAAGAAAAAAGAGTTCTAGGGTTGTGAAATACATGTACGGTGTGTGAGGTTTTGAAATAACTTATTGAATATTATTGTAAATGAATGTTTGCTTTTTGACAGTTGTTGTGCTTCCAAGATTAACAGGGTAGCATGCCAGTAAGGACGCAATGCACAATTTGGAAAACAGTTTCCAAATGGCATCTGGAAAGTGTGTATCATTTTGATCACTATGAATCTTTTTAGATTTCAAATTAATTCTTCTCCGCTGGCAATGTTAAATGAGATAGTAGATGCTAGATTGGGGAGAGCTTGGACAAGGGCAACCATTGTTAAGAAGATGTGTCCAAGGTTTGAAAGACATTCTGAAAATGTTTATATCTATTAGGAGCAAATTAGTAAACAATTAAAAAATAAGTATATTGTTCCAGGTTTCATATTTTTGCTTATATTAAATTCAATAATGATTTAACCATTTATTAGTTAATGTTTCTAATCTGGTGCAAGATGGGGCTGTGGATTTAAAAAAAACCAAATAATTAGAGAATGATGATAAATCGATGAATGTGTGTTGATATTTTTGATATAAACAAATATTTAATTGGTATATTCATGTTTCGTTATATTGATAACATTATTCCACTTTTATTTCATGATATGTTTCTGCTCAATTCTGATTTTCATTTCCATGTCACACAATGTATCAAGTCTTTATTTCTGAATTTGGAGTTATGATTATGATGCTATGATATGCATGCAATCACTTGCCTTACATACAGCATTTTAAACTCTAAGATGGAGGATGAATTGCTAGCCAGGTGTGACAGCAAAACAGGCATTGAATTTGAAAAGTTCTGGAAAATCCGAATAAAACAATCATGATTTGAATATCTGTTTATCTTTAATTTTGTACAGTGTACTTCATGCATTTAGTCTGGATTCACTATAATCTATGTGTGCATGAAGTAGAGAATATGATATGTACATGTATATTATTACCTTAAAAAACGAAATGAAGGATATTGAGATTGAGATATTAAGATGTGCATATGGTTTTATACATGTAAATCCATTAATTCACCTGTCTTTTTTATTCGCATCAGGATATTATTTTTAAGTCCATTTATTTACTTTTCTCTTTCATTCTTATTTTTGTTAGTGCGTGTGTGAATGAGTGGGTGGGTGTGAAGTATATAGTGTTTTATTTGTTGTCTTATTCTTTGTGTGTGTGTGTGTGTGTGTGTGTGTTTGTCATCACTTAAAGTCATGTGCTGTGTCGATGAAGTTAACTTCTATGCTTTGCCAACATATACACGGCGTATCATTGGCCCATTTTCAGCTTCTATCAAAAACAATTTAATATCAGGTAGACTGCCACTTTAAGAGGCTGGGTTATTTCAGTGGTCTCTCGCCCATGGAGGAGTGGATTTTTGCACCCCCCCCCCCCCCCCC
>BEXV01002337.1:48032-64273 GCA_003118195.1 Hemicentrotus pulcherrimus
CCCCCTCTCTCTCTCTCTCTCTCTCTCCCTCTCTCTCTCTCTCTCTCTCTCTTCTCAACACACCACCACATTTCCTTCACAACGCTATTCTTTTTACCCTTTCAAAGTGATTGGTTTGTTCTTACACAAAATAAAGTTTACACAGGTTTTCAAGCTTTTATGTCTTATCATCATGATTATGCTTTAATGAAAGAAATCGCGTACGTGTCATTAAAATACAATTAACACTTTTCCCAGATAATTTGAATTTGTATGCTCTTTCAAGCTTGTTATATTATAACTTACACAATTACAAAAGATATATACAGCATATACTGATCAGAGCGCCGGAACAGCAAAAACAAAATACGTGTTTAGCTACTATAACATAGCACAATAAGCAATTATACTAAACATTATGTTACGATATTTTCTGACGAAATTGGTCACTCACGGAACTGCCAATTAATGTCACACATACTTTATGGACTCGCTGACAGGCTTAGTAGGCCTAATAATGTAAAACTATCATTGAATATACTCAAATCTTAGATATAATGTTAATTTAACGTGGGACAAAATATTCGCTGACATGAATTCATCTGTAATGTTTCACGATTTACATGTACATGTTTATTAAGTTTTGTAATCCGTCAGTTTAACCTTTGAACCTTATCCTCTCGGACCTCACATATATCAGGTTGTTATAGATGCTGAGTTAAAGCACATGCGAGGGATTTCATGATACTCTTTGTACTCGTTACAATTATGAGGTAAATACATTTGTTTCATGACTGTCGTATCTTTATGTTGCTTCCTCAGCATATTCCTTCATAGGGTGAGTTGATAATGTTAATTAATTTCTTGGCCAATGAATGTTCTTTTCTCCTCCTTTGTTTTATCAATTATTTTCAAACAGGATTTTATCTTTTATCAGATAAACTTCAAGCAAATTTTCTTGCAAAAGTATACACATGTAATGCTCGCCTAATTGATTTCAAACTCTCTGATGTCTAACACGCTGTTTTAATCGTCATATAATACCGTACTGTAAGTCCTACGTGTATATACATATGATGTCATGAACACCCAAACTCCAGTAATTGAACAACAAAAGTATATATTCTATCATAGAGTTAACAACTAAATTATTCATCCCCTCGTAAATTTGAAAGCAAAAGGGTATGAATAATTTAGTTGTTTACTGTACATATATACACATGTACTTTAAACCCGTTTCTTTATTGTTATTGTTGATTATATCAAAATGATAACTGAAAAAATGAATTTCCGTACCTTGTTCTACATTGCTTATGACTTAAGGTTGAAGTAGCTGATTGCAAACCCATAATGCAACAGTACATCCAAGATGGTAAGATGTTTGACTACATTATCAATGACCTGGCAGCCATTTCTTTTTACTACAACAACGAGACGATCAAAGTAGATAGATGAGCAAGAAAATCACTAGTAGGGAAACAAAATATAATAACATGTTAACATGCAGCAATTATACGATTTGGAATATCCTACATGTAACCAATAATGATACAAATGTCAAACTTATACGGCACAGTATATTTTGTCATCTATTTGCACTTAATAGAGTAACAATGGAAAAAACTTATATGTAATGGCATAATAACATGTATTAATAAGCAACTTAAATTATCATAGATTAAGACAATGATTTGATATGACAATGGTGCGCATACAGTAATTCCCAGTATTACATCAGGTCAGAAAATATGACAACACATAATGTATTGTCATATTTTCTGACCTGATGTAATAAAGTATTTTTAAAATACTAAATATTATGCTGAATTTAAAACAAGAAACAAAAGTCAAGCCAGGCACCATTTTAGAGACCTTCGACACGATAAACCACAATATTTTACTTCATAAACTGTCCCATTATGGTGTACATGGAAAGGCCTTGGAGTGGTTCTGGAGCTATCTTCCCAATAGAAAACTGTACATTTCCATATACAATGTTAGTTCAGAATGTCATGACATTAATTGCGGCGTCCCCCAAGGTAGAAACTTGGGTCCACTCTTACTTATTCTTTATAAAAAACGATATCTGTAAGTCGTGACAGTCCGACATATTTTCGTTTATACTAATTGCCGATGATACCAATTTATTTTTTTTCTCACAGTAATCCACTAATTTTATCAGGAACCATAATATTGAGCTTACAAATTACCTTTAAATTTTCTGGAAAATAAATATATGCTTTTTAATAAATCAATAGGCTCTTTGCCTTGCTTTCGATAATGATGTGTTAGAAGAGAGGCCTCATATTTAAAAAAAAAAAAAATGAGTAGCCGTCAATATCAAGCTTTCATGGAAATATCATATTGATAATGTTTGTAAAACCATTTCGAGTAATATTGGTGTAATAAGTAGATTACAAAAATTTTCTCTTAGTTTCACCCTTGTTGCTTTTTGCTTGGGGGAATGCGCCGGCACAGATCGTTGTTAGATGAATTATTGTCATTATAAAAAAGGGCTATTCGTATTATTTGTATCTTTCCCCATACGCTCCTATTCGGACCCATTATTATTTGACGATAAATTATTAAAAATTAACGACTTGTAATCATATCAATTAGGTCAATTTAAATATGTTGCATTCAGCTTTCGATTTTTGTTTTGTTTAAATCAAGCACTTCATAATTACCCTACACTAGACAGTCGCATACATTTAATTGCCCGATTGAAGAACTGTATAAGCCCAGCATACGTTTATTTATGATTGTCCCAGCTTTTGGAGAACTCTTGATAGGGGAAAATACACCCACTTCCACCCAATTATTTTTAAAGAAATCTATATTATCTGTATTACAACGTTATGAGAAAAGTTCATTTAGTGTTTTATATAAACAAATAGTTCATCGCAAGATTAATCCCTGTTGGTGGTAATTTTAATTGCCCGCTCAGCAACACTTTTATTTTATTTTTATTCTTGTGTTAATTTTGTATAACATTATTTGTTAAAAGTTCCACACTCTAGAAGCCATGCTTTTTTGTGGATCCCTCCATTTCCATTGGACGGAAGAAATTTATAGCAACATTTTAATTTTTCTACTTGATATAGGTTCTAAGGTATGATTATCCTATAATTCCTTGTAACTAAATTAAGAATGATATTTGTTATGTAAAGAAAAATAACACGAACACTTGAATGATTACTTTTGTATACTTTGTAAAAGATTGTTTATAGATTATACTATACATAATTTATGTTTTTCTTGTTGAAAATTTGGAATAGAACTTGAACTTGAAGTTAAATTTAGAAACATATATCAGGAGTTTTTAAGAAAAAAACAAAAAACAATGAGGAGTTTGTACACAGATCTAAATACGCCTGTATTTCATAGTTGTCGATATATCGACATCTCCCAGACCCATTCCTGTATCGATGAGGTGCTCATCTCCCATTGATTTGATACTGATATTTATTTTATGAGCATGTTCTGCAATTTGTTTCTCAGTAATAATATTAACAATGTTCCGCTTTAAAATAGCGCTTAATACACCTACGGTGTCTCTAAGCGCTTTAAAGATATACTTTACCCCAGTCATTGGATTTAGTGCTTGCCCGCACACGCTGTGTGCACAATCTCTACTTCTGGGGAGCATTCCAGCGAGGCGTTACTTGACGCTCAAGAACTGGTTGACCAAAAATGACGGTCGCATCCTACCGGGCACCCATTTAACACATGGGTGGAGAGTAGCAAGTGCACGTTAATATCTTGCCAAAGGATATGATCAATATATTGGGGGGGGGTATTTTGTAAGTTGCAATTTTATTAGTGCCACTGCAGGCACACCATGTGACTTTATCACATCTTCTTCTTCTTCCCTGTGACTACAGACCTCTTTACAGAGTATTATCGTAATATACTGGGGGTGTGTGCAGGTGGACCACTACACCGGGGGTTAATTCCCCTACTCTTATACGAATAGTGCAGTGGGTTCTTAACGTGCAAAGGTAGTGATTCTTTTCTACACGGGGCTTCCATTTAACGTCCTATCCGAGGAACGGAGTGTTTTCCACTTGACATAACCTGCGTCTATGAACAAGGGAAGGGGCACGTTAACACACAACGCAGGCTTCAGTCATCCGCCTTGGTGCATGGGAGTCGAACCTGGGATCTTTGGTTCGACAGACGGACGCTTTACCGACTAAGATTACCATCATTGGAGAATTACTACCATTATTGGACGTTATTCGCTATGTCTACGAACTCGGCAATGCAGAAATCGTTTTTTCCCTGGTGACTCAGGCGGCGTATTCTCTTCCATTTTTTTCATTTGATGGTTTATGTTTCCACTATGAAGTTTTATTAATTGCTTGTTGTTTTTCTCAACCACATAGAGACGTATTATAATTATAAATCAAAATGATTACCAGAACGGCAGTTACGCATCCCCATAATATAACAATTGACTTGTTTTTGTTTGTATTAGTCAGGTTTAGTGATTCTACAGGCTGGGGAAGTTTGGAGTTGTCTTCAACTTCTCTTTCTGCGTTTTGGGATAATATCGCAAGTATGCCTGGTGTGGTAGCAGGGCAAGGATCTATGATGGTGTGTGTCTGAGAAATGTTCCCCATGGGATTCCATACAAAATCGCTACATTCACACCTGTCTTTGGGTAGATCAAGGATAGCTGAACAACAGAAAATAGGATATTCCTTTGAAACCCAGATAGTTTGTTTGAAAGTTTCACCATTTTGAACAAGATTACCCCTTGGAGGCAATCTTTTAGAATCTTGGTAGCAGTAAATCTCCCCTTCCAAGCTGCCAACAGAAACTTCACATTGCAGTGGCACCCAATCACCATATTCAACATCATGGGTACTGAATGTACATGATGCATCACCAGGAGGATAATCGACATTTAACCGTATCCCAGTGAGCTCGCTTTGAATGACGCCATCCCTGTACGCTTGGTAAATGTATGTTGCCTCGTCACTTCTCTTTACTGGATTTATTAGAACCTGAACCGAACAATTTGCATCTGTCACACTAAACCTATGTAATTGATAAGAGGGCAAATTTAGAGATTCTGGCTCTGCTGAATTGTAAAATGGACGTCTGTTTGAGCACTGTATAGTAACTTTCTTAATGTCACATGGATATGGGAACTTAAGTTGCACGGATTCATCCTCAGTAACCGTGACAACAGAATCACAGCTAGATAACGTGATCAATGCAATAAAGACAGCACATAAAGTTATAAGTTCCTGCAACTTATACATGTTGGCTGATAAAATACACTCTACCAATGTACTGGTAGCTAATTTGTTTCTGTTTATAGCCTGAAGGGCTCTAACTGTGTGATAAGCTATAGAAGTAGTATTTTTCTGGCTCTGAAAAGAAGGTGAAAATTAAAAACTTATTAAAATTGAATGATTTGCATAAAATTATGAATGGAAAAATCTGCTGCTTTTAATAGTTATTGCAGAAAACTTTGGTTTATAGTGAATAACGGTATTTGATTATAATGTTCAAAAAATTAACACAATAAACACTTGTCATCAAATAAATATAATAAATTATGAAAACATATATTCTTCAAGCTATTGATTCTGCTGGCAAGATGGACCAAAATTCAATAAGAATTTCCATTAAATCCGTTGGTACCTAGTCTCAAAAAAGATTTAACGAAATGACCCCTTTTTGCTGCTTATTGTTGAGTAAATGGTTCAAAGCTGCTATTACAACGCAAACTACATGAAATACAACACAATCCTTTTCCTTTCCAGTGTTATAGTTGCTCTTCTTACCCTTCAAAGATGAGATAAGGAAGGAGATGTGTAGCACTGCTAAATAACGAAGTCATACACCTTTCAATCTGCTGATGCTGCTATGAAATTCCAAATTCAATATGGATTCAAGATGTTGGTTGAGATTTCCATTAAATCAGTTGCCACCAAGTCACAAAAAGGTTAAACAATGACACCCATTTGCAACGTATTGCTCAGTAGAGGAAATGTTCTGTTTAAATATGTAGTCACAACTTCAAAATTGTGCCTTTATGTTCTTTCAAATTGTGGTTCAGTTTGAAACTTTGAAACTGTTGAATCGATGACCATGAAAATGAGAACCAGCTGAGTCATCCAGCAACACCGTGTTCCTGAGAAATTGAAATATATCCACTTTAAAAGAAATCACCACATAACTAAGCAGGTTCTCTCCACACACTGGGTGAGTGCAGAGATCTGATCCCCACTGATTAAAGAGTATCAAAACATTAACATTTTAGAAAGCTGTGGTCTATCAAATGTAAAATCAGCAAATTATGATCTTTTTTGTATCAGCTCTCCATTTGTTCTAAGCTTCTAAAGTGTTAAAAATGTCCCTCAAGTTGGTTATTTATTAAGATATCGAATTCATACTGAAGGATGTGTAAAGATGTACCATTGATACATTTGTGTTTTAATTACTCGTTTTATTATATTTTTGAATAATAAGTGAGGACAAATTCTCAAAACATAATTCAATTCCTACCCAAACTGCACCCCCTCCCTCCCAAGAAAAAGGAAATTTAGTAGGCCCATGCTTTAGAGTTTAGAGGTGTCCCAGCAGATGGCCTTTACAATTAATATTGTTTTGATAGAAGCGTAGATTTGTTTTATGGAAATCCCGCCAAGTCCAGAGTAAATGAACTGCGGCTCCTCATACTAAAAATAGCATTTCTGTTCCACCTTGTCTATCGGATGAATATCTTTGATTGTTAATCAAAACTATCTAATATGTGGTATAATCACAAAATCTATTTCTCTCCAAAATTAATCAAACTTGATAACAATATTCTTCAGCATCTGATCACAGATTCTAGACCAAAAAAATTTACCATCTTTACACACCTGCAGGCTGTTAAATTGCAATTTTGAAAAGATCTGCAAGCCCATAAAGTACTGCTGTTAATTCTCCATCGTCAAAAGCTGGTCACCGGTTCACAACTGATAACAGTAGTTGTCGAACAAAGAACTTGACTTGTGATATGCACGTATCTTTTGTTTGTACACTAATTCTAGACGAAAACAAATTAAATATTACCTTGTTTACACACCTGTTGGCTGTAAAATTGCAAATTTGAAAAATATGCACGCCAATAGTGCTGCTGTTAATTCTTCATCCTCACAAGCTAGTGACCAGTTTGCACCTGGTAACAGAAGTTGTCGAACAAAGAACTTGACTTATGATATATGCACATATCTTTTGTTTGTACAATATTGATGATTAATCCATATCAGTTTAAAGTTTTCTTACTATCATTCAGTTTTCCCTCCTTTAAATCAGTTTAAAAGTTAGGATTTGCTGAAATACCGATGAACATAAAAATAAGAACCAACTGAATCATCCGGCAACACTTTGTTCCTGAGAAATTGAAATAAGTCCACTTTAAAAGAAATTACTACATAACTAATTAGCATGCATTCTCCACACACTGTATGAGTGCAGAGATCTGACCCCACTATAGAGTATACAAACATTACAATGTTAGAAAGTTGTGGTCTATCAAATTTGAAATAAGCAAACTATGATTTTTTTTTTGGATGAGCTCTGCTTTTGTTCTGAGCTTTTAAATTGTTAAAAATTTCCCTCTCGTTGGTTATTGGTTAAGATATCTATTTCATACTGAAGGATGTGTAAAGATGTACCATTGATACATTTGTGTTTTAATTACTCTTTTTATTATATTTTTAAATAAAAATTGAGGAAAAATTCTCAGAACATTATTTAATCCCAACCCAAACTGCATCCCCTCTCTTCCCAGGAAAATAAAATTGAGTAGGCCATGCTTTAGGGTTAAAAAACAAGTCCACTCCAAAAATAACTTACTTTCAATAGTACCAGGAAAATCAGACAAAGCAATCAAAAAAGGTATGAGCAAAATCGGATGACTAATAAGAAAGTTATGAATGTTTAATGACATTAAAAACTTTGAAAATCACTACACAAATTGGCAACTCACTCATGAGTCTGTGACGTATGGTCCTCACTATGCACTAATTATTTCCTGTATATTAATAATATAAATTTCCTATTTTCACCCTAAGAATCCTATTTCTTCACACCAGCATCCAAGTTATATTGTTAGTAATATGTGTTTGTGTAGATGCACAAATAAAGAGTAATTTTTGTCCAATCAAATCATGAACAAAAAATGAATTTCGATAAACTATTCATATAAAAATCAATAGTTATGAAATACACTATTTAGAAAATAGTATCAATTCTTCAAAATTCATAAAAGTTTTTGGGAAATGTCACACACGCAATATGATACAAATCATATGACCTGGGCAAAGGCATGGAGAAATCAAGTTTTGGGGAATAAAAAGGGAAATTTATTGGATTAAACTATGTAAAGCAATTGATAAGTTGTGAGGACATGACGTCACAAACTGATAACCATCTTGGCAATTTGTGTTGTGAATCTCATTGTTCCATAGTCTCACAAACTTTTTCAAAAAATCATAACTTTCTTATTAGTTATCCGATTTTGCTCAAACTTTTTGGGATTGGTTTGTCTGATTTTTCTGCTTTTATTGAAAGAAAGTTATTTTTCGAGTGAACTTGTCCTTTAAGAGGTGTCCCAGCAGATGGCCTTTTAAATTAAGTTTTTGGCTGAGTGCTAGATTTGTTACATGGAAATCCCGCGAAGTCCAGAGTGAATGGACTGCGGCTCTTCACACTCAAAAGAGCATTTCTGTTCCACCTCGTCTATCGGATGAATATCTTAGACATGATGGTGAATCAAAGCTATCTAATATATGGTATAATCACAAAATCTATTTTAATCCAAAATTAATCAGACTTGATATTCATATCATCAGCATTGGACGAAAAATAAAATCTTACCTTGTTTAACACACCTGTAGGCTGTAAAATTGCAATTTGGAAAAATTCTGAAAACCCATGAAGTGCTGCTGTTAATTCTCCATCCTCACAAGCTTGTGACCAGTTCGCAACTGAAAAGAGTAGTTGTCTAACAAAGAACTTGATTTTTGATATGCACATATCTTTTGTTTGTACAATACTGATGATTAACCCATATAAGTTCAAGTTATTCCGCTTATTATAATCATTCATTCTCCTTTCCTCAAATTGGCAACAATGAATCTTATTTTGCATTGATTCATGGTTTGAAGAAATAAAAATGTTTAATAAATGAAACGATATGAGAAGCAAGTGCCAAATTTAACTGAAAATTTGCCGATTTTTTGGCAAATAGTCATTTCATATTTTACATCACATTGCCAATTTGGGGATTTTAATGATCAGTTGAAAAAAATCAGAAACTTTTGGAATGTGTATGCGGATTAAACATTATATTAGATTATAGAATAAAAGCAAACGTTTCATTCAAAGCAGCTTGTTTCCAAAATATATTATACCCTTACAAACACAGGGATTTTCATATCGGCGGAAACGCATCATGTGACATTTAATAATTGTGTCCAAGTACATAGGTGTGTCGTTAGATTAAAGAATGTGTAAAACAAAATGTTATACTTGCAAATCAGCACGTTCCATGTTATGTTGTACCTGTACCAAATTTGCCGCAACACAGCTAAAATGCTATCAAGGAATATAGAAATCAAGAATTGTCTCCCGATAGCACGCTGTAAAAATGCAAAATCTGTAAAGTTCTAGAAGAAGTATAACAACAAGTTTAAGGTTCTATTTGCAGTCGCTACCGCCATACCCTAGTCATGAAGAAAGCCTCGGAGAAGGCTAAGAAGCTCAAGCGTGAATCGCTCCTTCCTGAGGGTGTTTCACAAAGATAAACTAAGTTGAACTTATCTCTAAGTTTGACTTAACAATAATGGAATACCTTTAGCATCTTTGAAAATATTTTGTAAAAGTTATTCTAAAAAGCAAAAATTGTTGATTCAAATCTTTCATATTTTATATTATTAAGGAGATTTCATGTACAGTTCTTGATGTGGGGTTTATAAAAAGTCCAAAATATTTGAATTTTCTCTTTTGAACACGCATCCACTACAAAGTTATCCTGTTGAAATGTAAAGCAATCCATGGCCTTGCTCCTACTTACCTATCCGAGTTGATAGCCCAATATCTATCAACCAGATCACTCAGATCTGCCTCTCAAAATCTGCTAGTAGTAAATAGAAGCAGAACCAAATCTTTCGGTGACAGGTCGTTTGAATGTGCTGCACCAACCCTTTGGAACTCTCTTCCTAGCACTCTACGTGCTCAATGAAACATAGACATATTCCACAAAGAACTCAAGAAATATTTGTTTAACATTTCCTTTTAATTTTGCACTGGTTCCAAAGGGTTGGTGCAGCACATACCATCTTTGTGACTGACTGAATGCTGATGCTTATTTATCTATTCATATTTATATTGATGCATTGGGCCTTTCTCACCATTATGATAATTTTCAAATATTACATGTATCACCTTTAATAGAAGCTACTTTCGATTTTTCTAATGTATAACGTATGCCTTCTTACTTGTAAGTTTTGATTATAATTATATGTAATTATTTCTATATATGTCTTTATTTCTATTGTCTTCTACATTTGTAAAACGCATCGGTATTACCTTCGGTAATTAAATGCGCTTTATGAGAGCTAACTATTATTATTATTATGTTTTATTTTAAGGCTGCAAATGGCTCTCCATCATATTTAAGTCCAACTTAAAGTTAAGTTCGACTTAGGATCTATGTGAAACACCCCCTGGTCTTCAAATGCAGGAGATCAAGTCAACTACGCATTTCTTTTAACCAAACTCTGTGGAACAAGTTCTGAAATAGAAGGGGAATAGAAAGTAAAACTTTCTTCAAATTATTTCATATTAATGAATACGATGCAAACAGTACATAATATTTTAAGCACACTTCGTACGTGATATTTCTTTTGGTAAATTTCAAGAATGTCCAACATGCGATGAATACATTTTATGTTTTTCGTTAGTTGTACAGGCAGCCAGTCTAATCCTAAATATTTCAATGCAACTTCTCAAGCCATGGGGAAATATTTCACCCAGGTTAGATTAATTTAATCTTCTTATATGGAATGAAATAGAGTGCCATGTGGTGTCACCCTCATCCTTGTGTTTCTAGAAATGTGATAATTATACCAATAACATAGTCCGCAACACCAGGATTCACACTACAGCCATGTCACTGAAAACTGAGATTGAGGAAATACCGAGTCTCAAAATTAGAGCATGGCTGTATCGGTTTATTTATGTTCTTCAGCCAAGTTCAATATTTAATTTTGTGATATCGGAGATAATTAAGGCGAAAAATGTAGACTCACCATATCAGGTTTCTTATTAGTTTCTAGCTTAAGTTCTAGAAAACAAATATTAAACGATACCAGAATGCAAATATGTTTTATACAGAACTGGCATATCAATATCGGTGTTCTTATCATTTCACAGATAAGTTGTGGATTACTAACTTTTATGAGATAACACAATAGAAATATGCTCACAAAAAATAGTGTATCAGTATCAGTGTTCTTATCATTTTACAGTATTTGCCATGTATGAGTAGCAGCTGCGCAAACTGAATAAAAAAGTTGGATTTGCAATTTCAACTCAAAGAAAAACAAACATCATACTGGATTTTGTCAACCCAGTTCGAGCGTGTCCTGGGCCAATCGTATTCATTAAGGTTTATTTTTCTGAGGGAAAATAGTTATGTACACCAACAAATCTTATACTATCGTGTCATTACTCTTATAATGTAAGGAGATGCATAACTCCGAAAGCTTAGTGTATTGCTCCAAATGGAAAGGCGTGGAGAATGTATTTCCCAATTTGATTTCTAATTTTCTTTTTCCCGCATGGGGTTCGCTACGGCCATTTTGTGGTGCTGAAAAGGAGGCATTCGCAGACCAGTGCTTACACTCATATTTTTTTGTCAATGTATTACATTATTTTTATTATTATATCTACTTTCTCTCAGAGGGGTCCATGGCCGTTTTGCTTACCTTTGAGTCGGCTAAGCAGAAAGTCACGGTGCATGGTGACATCATGAAAATACCTTAATTCGCCTTTCCTTCTAAATTTTGACCTTCAAATCACACTATAGCACAACTTCACTATCAAAATCAATCTATTATATATTTGGATGTTATTTCATTGAGGTACTGAAAATCAACTAGAACAAAAATTAAGTCAATGTTTACCCAAGTCTTATAATTGTTGAGCCTAGACTTTGAAATATGTGTCATTTACAATTAGGTCAATTTTTGCTTCTGGTCAAACTATTTTTATTTTGCTGTCCCAACATATTTGACTTATGCAGAGTTAACTGTATCGGTAAACCTGCAATCACAGGCCAACCTGTAATATAAAGACGAGCCAGAGAGACACGAAAGTGGTCTTTTTAAGCAGGTGGTCTGTATAGACAGGTTTATTGACTTGTATGAACAAGAAAAATAGTTTCAAGGGGATGTGGTCTTTGTATACACATTCTCTTGATAAACAAAATGTTGCTAAAGCAGATTTCAAAGGGCAGAACACACACACGTCGTGAAAACCTAATTAACAATAACATTGCCCAGATGTTCTCAATATCATACTCTGTCAAGCTCATTAAAGCTAGCACAATTACAACAGATTGAATTGTCTAAATAATAATTATTTATTTATAAGCAGTTACACCGGGAGTTACACACCGTGCATGCTATCTGTTAGCGAACTAGTCAAATGTTAAGATTCATTTCAGTACATGACTTTTTAAGTCATACAAATTGTTCAGTTTTATTCAGACATTTTGTTGGTTATTTCAGGTTCAAAATTATTCTCTTATTTCATGAACCAGTAACCTAAGTTTATATTTTGTAAGTATCAACAGAAATTTACATTTGTGCAATACTTCTGTCCATCGATCTAGACTGACTGATTATGGAGTACCCATTGAAAACCAGGGTAGAGAGTGGCAAATTTGGATCAATGTCTTGCCAAAGAATGCCAGTGCTGGGCTGGGATTCAAACCCTGAACCCTTGATTAAGAGGCAAGTAAATGACCCACTTTACCACAACACCTCCATATATCATGCAATGAATGATCACTTGCAATTCAATAAAACAATCATCTCTCCTAAATTAAAAACCACTTTCAAGAACTAATTCCTCATCACTTCCAGTAAATAATCTTGAGTAATAACAAAGTGATTCATCACTACCGATTCAGACATGTTCAAGTAATTCTTTTAAAGTACACGATAGAAGAAGAGATGAATTCATGTACATGTGAGATTTGAATGAAGGAGCTCCTCTGATACTTCGAATATCATATATGATGCTAAAATAGAATAAAGAATAATTACAATTAACATAATGTGTCATGCAAGTAAACTCATGCGTGTAGGTTTATCCATATTGTATTTCTGACACAATTTGTGTGTGTTTTTTTTTTTTTTTTNNNNTTCCTCTCCCTTCGTTGCATTATTTCCATTGTATGTTTATTCTGTTTAGTTGTTTTTTTTTTATTTGTTTTTTTATGTATAATTATGTGTATTATTTGTCACCCTTGTACTGCCCTTTGTATTTAGGCAGTAGCCTTGGCTTAAATGTTCCTATAACATGGTTTCACTTTGTTATTTTCAATAAATAAGATATGTTATTGAAAGAATCTGATCAGTATTAATTGTCACAAAGTAGGTTTACTTCAACACCTCTTCAACACCATGTTCTACTGAGCAAAAGGTTTCTAGGAGCATGACTATACTTTAACTTAGAAACATATATGAGGAGTTTTTTAATAAACAACAAAGAACAATTGAGGAGAATATACACATATCTAAGTAGTCCTGTATTTGATAGCTGTCCATTTATTTGTTTTATCTTGATAGGTTTCATTGGTTAGAAAACACAATGATTTACAAAATATGCGTTTCATCGTTTTGCAGAAAAATAATTAATAATCATGTTATTTCGCATTTACAATCTTGTTGTTTCACATTTCAATGTCACGTTAAAAGCATAGCATGATACTTTAGTATACCCCGGCCGCACACACGATACGACCATCAGACCGACTCTAAATGGAAAGAGAGAGACCATGGAGAGACTATGAAATAAAGAACATGTATAGCCCCTCCCTCCCGCGCCGGTCCGTAGTCGGCCCGGTTGCATCGCTGGGGCATAACGCATGGTGTAATCTGACCTTTTCTATAGATAGATGGATATAATCTTATTGTCTTCTTCTGAAGAATGAAGAAACTTTCCTTCCAGGTGATACATAGTATACATAAACATTTCACAAGTTATACAGAATTATGATATAAATACAATCATACCAAAATATTCGAATGCATACAAAATACCAAAGTAAGAAATGAATAACATAGATAGGTAACACATTACATACAACATAAGGATAAAGGGAAGAAGACAAAAGGAAGAGAGAGAGAGAGAGAGAGAGAGGAAAAAAAGAAAGAATAAGGGGGAAGAATTTAAAGTAACAGAAAGAAAAGGAGAGAGAGGGGGAAAAGGAGGTGAGTTAGAGGAAGGTAAGCAAGAGTTAGGAGAGAAAGGAAAAGAGGGAGAAAGTACATGGTATTTTAAGGTTTAGAAAGTTATTGGGGGCAGATGCACTGCTGCTGCGCAGAGGAAAAGTACACACCAAAAAAAAAACCCCAGCTCCTAAGTACAAGTTGAAATGCAAGGTAAAGTCGGCAGGCGCATGCAAGGTGGTTACCATGCCAACCATTGTTGTTATCTTGGGGACAAGTTCAGCAACCCGGCACGCGCCCGTCGAGGATCCCGAGCTAACAAGCTAGCAATAGAGGGCGGATTCATTCAGTTACAATAGACTACCTAAATCACAAATACCTACATATTTAATGGAACATAGTACATCAAATACACCAATACACCACAACATGAATTTTTTTTTTTTTAATGTAACAAAAATAAACGAATCTATCCCTTGAAATGTTTTGCACATAATATATAACATTTATCATTATGCAACGCGGAAATACTTGTTAACGTGTTGCCACTTTGCCATATGCTTCTCAATTTTTTAATTTTTTATGTGTAATATCTTCTTTACTGGATTTATATCACAAAAGATAATCATTCAATTGTTTTAAACTAGGCATACTCTCTTGATATTTACAACGTAAAATGAACTGTTTAACAAGTAAAGTAAGAAAATTAAAAGCTGAGTTGGCTTGACTTTTTGGTTCTGTAATTCCAAACGAAATGATTTTGCCTGTAAGAAAATAATCGGAATTAAAATCCGTCACTCTTCTGCGTAGTGCGTTCCAAAAGGTAGCAGTCTTGGGACAAGTCATGTAAACAAAATTATTATTCATTGTCTCGGGTGTCGCATTGCAAAAAGAGCACAGCGAGCTTTTTTTTTCTTCCTATACATGCCAGCCATTAATTAGTTGGGATTAGATGATTCAAGATGTTAAAGTGCGTAATTCGGAGTCTGGAGTCACTTGTAACATTTGCTGGTAGAGTCAGGGATATAAACTAACATTCCCTGGTAGAGTGAAGAGATGTGACACTTGTTGCTCATTTATATTATACAGCTCATTGAAACGAGCAAATTCGAGTAAGAAGTTTCTGGGTTATTAGTCTTAGAAAAGTATAATAAAGTTGCTTCGTTATTATGTCATGGATTTGTTTGAATTCGGACTCACAGAAAATAGTAGGAAAATCTCTTAGATTTTTAACAAGATGGTGATAGTTTTGCTGTAAAAAGAAATGGTTCCATGCTCCTGGTATTTTTGTTATAACAGTCTAACAATACAACATACTCAGTGAATTTTAAATCCTTTTCTTTTCAGTCTTTCCATCAAAGTGAACGTCCAAATTCATGTAACATATCTGCAATTGTATAAGTTGCGATTGCATGTGTGCCATTGTGAGTACACTAGGTGACTTCAATACATCATAGAATCCCTTTCATAAAGAGCTAACCATTATGTAATAATTTTTAGCACGACTTCGCCCTTTTTTGCTATGTTTATTAATGCTCCTGAAGTGAAAAACTTTTCTTTCTCGTGTGAACTTGTAATAGACGTCTAATTATCTGCCATATTTTTCATCCGTTGATATGAAATGTGTGTACTCTTACATCTTTGAAATTGTTTTGGGGGTTTCTCAACCACATAGAGACGTATTATAATAATAACCAGAATGTTTACCAGAATTATAATGGCATTTGCATCTACCCATAATATTGCAGCAGGCTCGAATCCAGGATTTCTTAGGGATGGGGGGGGGGGGGG
>BEXV01002338.1:8621-22861 GCA_003118195.1 Hemicentrotus pulcherrimus
GGGGGGGGGGGGGGGGGGGGGGGGCTGGATGTGTCACGGTGGCCCTTGAACTTGAAGGGGGATATCAACGCCAAAGAGATAGAGAGAGAAAGAGTCTTTTATCCTTCAAGGACTCTGTTCCTGTACTGGTCATGAAAAACCTTGAAAGTAAAGGGGAATATGAAACCTATTTCCAGGCATTGATATGTCATGAAAAAAGGAAGATTACCAAAAATGCTTGGAATTCAACAACAATGTCAATGAAGAATTTATATGTGTAGCTTGTTTCGTAACTGAATGCTGCTTATGAGCCAGAACAGTTAGTGCAAGCCTTTTGTCTCGATCTCCATGATATTAAACGGTTTATGGGTTTCATTGGTAACCTTGGCAACCAAAGTTATTTAGCTCCATTCCTGACATCCTTCATTGGTAAAACAGGCTATAATTCTTGCTGTTTTGCAAACCTTTTTGAATAACTTTCTCAATTTTGTCAAATGTGTTTCTAAGCTAAAAAGAAAATCAGTTTCTTTTTCTTATTTCCCCTTGTTTTTCATCCTTTCTCTGCAGTCGTAATGAGGTTATCGATGACAGGACGATCATTGCAAGACTGAGGAAGAAGATTGCCAGCCTAGAAGAAGAAATCCTGGCTCTCAAGTCTAGGATTAGAGAAGGCAATCATTTGAAGGTATAACAAAAAAGTTTATATGGATCTTCAGGAAAAGACTAAAGGTTATTGATCAGAAAAATAATAAAATTCATAAATGTTTCAATATAAAAAATGTTTGGTTATGATCAAGATAAATTCCTACTTATTTGTTCTTCCCCTTCCATATTATATTTATATGTGCAATTTTTTTTTTTTAATCCCTCAATTTTCATGGTTTTAAAGGTTACATTGCTGTCTTTAGAGATCTTGAATACCGTACACTTGTAAAGCATATTGGAGATCTAGAATAACAACCCTGCAACTCTCAATAAAAAAACGAGGTTTGAAATATAATATCTTCTTTGGCTGCCTGCATTCCTGCTATATTCCTCTTAATTACTATGTTACAATTGATCTTCTGATATTTATGGATTGTGTTACTCTTGATTTTTAATGAATCTCCAATTATATGGAAATATTATGATTCCTTTTTTATCATATTCAATAAAAACGTTGGGGCTCATAGCTTGCTGATACAGTGAAACCTATAAAGACCACCCAAAGGAGAAAAGACAAGTGGTCTTTATAGACAGGTGGTCTTTCTGTACAGGTTCCTTTAGTACACTTGTACATGTTTCAATGAGAAAACATTTTCAAGGGACACAACAAATGTGGTCTTTGTAGACAGGTGGTCTTTCAATACAGGGGATCACGAAAGTAGGTTTGACTGTATCATAATTGTCTGTCTGTCCGCATCTACAGGAGTCTATTCCTCATCATCACCATTCCGACTCCACCACCCTCATCTCACCATCATCAACACCCACATCCATGAAAGCTCCCTCCTCATTGGCTGATACCCCCAAGCCTATGGTTGCACCGGCCAATGGGAGTGGACTTAGCAGAGAAGGGAGGCAGCTGTGTGCTCGAATCATGCAAGGGTTTGTGAGTGGGAGAGTGACAGATCCTGTAGCATCAGGTACGTGGAAATCATTACAACAAATTAATCGGTAATAATAATAATAATAATATGTCTTGTTTACCCAGGGTAGCCTCATCAGTATTCATACTGTTCTCCCTGAGGGCCCTGCAATCATATAGGATAGTTAGATAGTGGATGATCTTACTTTCAATATCTTATTCTTCTTTTCACAAAGTTTGATTTATATATTTTTCATGAAAGTCATAGATACATGTATTTCCCATTGATAAACAAAACCTTGTGAAAAGAAAAATAAGATATTGAAAGTAAGATCATCAATTATCTAACGATCATCGGATCGAGGATATATAGAAGATGAATTTACTTTCACTATCTTAATCTTCTTTCCACAAGATCGCATGTATCAATAGGAAACATCTATGACTTTCAAAGAAGATAAATAAATAAAGAAATCAGTATCTCTTTAAACTGGCAACATATGTGTAGATTTTGTATTCCTTCCCTGTTTTTTTTTTAAATAATTTTTTCAATTCGTCTCACGATTCATTGATTGGAAAATCTTTATTTGTGAAAAAGGTAGAATAGAATGATTTACTGTAATTATCACTTTCATATGGCTGTAATTTTTCCTTTGCTTTTGATTCTTCTTGAGACAAACAAAATTATTGCCCTCAAACTAACTTTTGCTTGGTTATTTCATTTTTACATTGTGGTAAAATAGCCCTCTCAAAGCCAGTCATTTATTATTAAATAAGTCTTTCCGTACTCTTGTCTCTCATCTTCCGCTACGAAGGCGTCTCAGATTTCTCTCGGTTTCGAGAATGTCTGCGGATTCTTAGAGAGATGATCCATCGGTCGTACGCATACCACCAAAGATACAACCCCGCCCAGATCTCTGATCAACAGCTGGGGTCAAAGGTCAAGAGGTCGGAAGAGCATGTCCCTGATGTGGAGAGGTCACCTGAAGGTGTCCAAGTCAAGTCAAGGTCAAGTAGTGAGAAAGGTAGAGCTGGTGTTCTGTTGTCATGTTGAAGATAATCTTAAATTCTGGTAATGATTTTTCAACAAATGAATTGCTAACAGAATACAACAAAATAATCAAACGTGTTGATACTTTTGAATACATAGCATTTAAAAAGCATTGAATCAGAAAGAGCAGTAGGTTATCATTATTATTATTTTGAATTTTTGATTTACTTTACATGTATTAAAGAGAACTGTTGCCGAGCTAGGGCCATGAGCCTCCCAGGACGGTGTGTGCCCTCTATAAGTTTACACTATTAGTATTATTATTTGATTGTACTGTAAATATGTTATATAGCATTTGATGAGATTGTTGAAATTTTACAAAAGTTTGGATAATGAATACATTAAAAAAATATACATATACTTTTAATTGTAGGTTTTCAGTGTTGTACCATGTTATTCTTATAAAAATATGAGCCCTGGAAGTGCAGATGAGCTCCGATAAGGGCTCTTTTTATTTCATTGTGCCTGAATGCAAGTTTCCATTTGGCAAAAGATTGATGATGTTGAGGATAGAATTGATTAGAGGTCCATACCCCCCTGCTTTGATTTCAGTTTCTAATACTGGAATCTCATCAGTATGTCTACAAATTTGCGAGAGCAAAAAGCAAATTGAAATTAGAGAAAGCAGGTTTTCTTTTAAAAGATTGAAACTAAATTTTGTTAGTTCTATATTGCTATCACAGGCATTGCAAAATGTTGAATTTTATAGGAAATGAGACATATATTGCCTAGTTTGTCATGACACTATATTAATGCAGGCCTGCACTACTTGTAGCTACTTGCGCCCTCTATATAGCAAACAATGCATAAGATCCCCCATGATCCCCTTTTTCTTATGTGTTAAAGATGAAGTTGAGTTCTGGTCATGCGATTGCATTGTGAAAGAAACGGTGTGGAATCGACCAGAAAAGGTTGATCATCTAGCATATAAGTATTTGTGTGTATTGCAAGGTTCTGGAATCATCAAAATAATAAGAAATTTGGTAAAGTTACAAACACTGTACACAGAAAGATGTATATGGGACTACACGAACACGTGGCGAAAAAAACCTCCCCCCCGAGTTTTACGATAAACATGACATATTTAGAATATGAAGGCATTTGAAGAGCCATGCTTTTCAGGGAACATGTCTTATCTGATGTTCTTCCACACTTGCATAATAACAAATGATAAAGTTCACGAATTATTTTTCACCTCTTCCCAGAACTCAACCTTCTCTTTAAGTGAGAGCTGATATGATGTGATAACCACCTGTTACTGTTTAGTGACCAACAGGGAGGTCTAATCCCTCCCGGCCAAACTAGTGCAGACAGGCTTTAAACCATTGGATTTCTTTATATTCCAGGACATTCCAGAGGTTACAAGTCACCGTTTGAGAGGAAAAGGGAGAAAGAAATCTCCAAGCTGGTTAAGAATGTCGAGACCCAGATCACAGAACAGAAACAGCAGCGAAAAGATCTAATGGAATTCAAAACCCTCCTCAAACAACAGCAGCTCGAGAATGCCCTTAGAGATCTAAGGTGAGTCACATTTAAAGCCCATCTGTACTAGTGTATAGGAGGGATTAGACCACCCTGCAAGGTCAGTGGACAGGTGGTTATCTCATCAACTCAGCTCTCAATTAACATAAGACGAAGAGGATCATGGGGGACCAATGGTCTCGATGAGGCATTGTGTAGAGGGCGCAAATAGCTATAAGTAGTGCAATGGGGCTTTAAGCTTTTAAAAAATAGAAAAGTTGCTAAACATTTTTATGTTGTTTTCCTTTAAAGAGATATCCATTTCTGTGATATTCATGCATTTGCTAATAGAGAATGAACTCTCTTCACCTTTTCCAGAACTCAACATTCATTTACTTTATATTCTTGACTGTTTAAAAAAAAAACTCTTTACAGCAACAAGATTAGTCTTACTTCCAGCCACTTAGAGAAGCAACAGGAGTTGGTAGAGAACCTACGGCAGTACAAAGCGAGCAGAGAACAGATCACAGCTGAGAGAATTGCACAGAAACAACTTGCAAAGAAACTAGTGAGTATTGAATACAAGTCTTTGCCCTTACTTTCAAAATCTAAATGAAGTTATTTTTACACAGTTGTTATTTTGTCTTCTCTCTCGTACCCTAGATTTGCCCTGGTCAAATAAAATCACACAAAAACATTACTATGAAAATCTTTTGCTATTATTTTTATTATATATCATGATTAGTTTTGTAATGGATAAGTTAATAGGGTATTTTACAATAAATGATGAAATCTAATAAATATGTCGCATTATTGATTATAAATTATTTCTCTTGTTGTCAATGCTTTCATTTCAGTTAAATTGTTTTTACTCACAAAGGGCACAGGATAAGAAATGGACCCCCCAAAATGTATTTTATTCTTTTGTTTTTTCTGCTCTTGCATTTTATGTGTAATTCGTAGCATTCTTGATCAAAAGATACTGCAAAAATGTATTCCTGTTGTGACACGAACGGCTAAGAGTTTATTTTGCACAAAGAGACTAAAATGGAGTAATGAAAAAGCTTATTTCTTTCTTTTGATTTATACAGGCCAAGTATGAGAAGAGATATCAGCTTGCCGTAGAGCATCTTCAGATAGTCCAGAATCACATGGAGCTTCAGGATAGAGTCTCAAAGGCGAGGCAATCCACCAATCAGAACTCTTATACCAGAGAGGGCATCGTCAACCAATCAGATGCAAGGATGGATCCTTCCAGCCAATCAGAGACGATGTTTCGTCCCACTGGGCAGGTGTCATCCCGATTTGGCCAATCAGAAGTGGTGTTAGATAGCAGCGGTGTGGAAGTTGACCAATCAGGAAGCCTGACTGATAGGATTGTGGAGAGGTGTCGGCACAAGAGCGGGAGAGTGGACTCAAGGAGAGTTCTGGATATACTGAAGCAAGAGGATGGCAAACATAATAAGGTACACTCAATCTGCCATAAAAGTGATCAGACATTTGCTTTGCTGGTGACAAGAATAGCTAGTCCTCTTAAAGCCCCACTGCACTACTTGCGCCATCTATATAGCAAACAATGCCTAATCGGTGCATGTTGGTCCCCCAAGATCCCCTTTTTCTTATGTTAATTGAGAACTAATTAGATGAGATAACCACCTGACAGTGATCTTGCAGGGAGGTCTAATTCCCCCTGGCCAAACTAGTGCAGACAGGCTTTAAACCTCACTTCAGTTGGGACCTGAAAGTGGGGTGCATTTTGGTGGTAAGCTCACCACAGACCGAAAGAGAAAGAGCTAGAGTCCCTTATCTGCAGTATAAAAAAAAATCTATGATTGACCTCTGTCTGTCTCGATCCCCATTGACCCTACTGGTAATTCCGTTATCAGTGGTTAGTGCTTCATCTGTCTCCCTATCAGATCAGGGTTTCACCAGGAAAAGAGGTGAACTGGTGAGCTGAGCTCAATTGACATGTTTTCCTAATGTGACAATTGCTTAGGGCTATATTAAGTCAAAGATATAGGGTAAGGGTTGCTTTGAGGTGTTAGGTTAGGTTGAGGCTTATGGTTGGGGTAAGGTTTAGTGTTTGGTTCAGGGTTGCAGTTGAGAATTCAGTTAGTGTAGAAAATTGACCTAATAAAACAATAAACAATTTGTCTCTGGAGCGTGTGTTGTACTAAGTGACTACTTATATCCAACTACCACCTTTCTTTCAAGAATGTATTCCATAATTTTTTCTGAACAGCGTTTCTTAAAGTAATCCGTATTAACGGAGTAGTGTAGAGAAGGACCACCACTCTATAAAGACCATTTCTTTACCCACAGCTTTAAATGCTATAGCTGTTGTGATGTTGCTTACATTTTCTCAGTTTTCTCAGACTTGACATTCCTACGTATTGAAACCTGTATGGATGTTGACAAGAGGCCTGACAACGACGGTACAAGGTTACAGTCAGTTAGATATCAGCTAGTAGATGTTTGAGGACAGATTTTGATAACAAAGATATTCTACTGGTCCTAGTTCAAGCTCATATTTTCCACTGGTATTGGTATCAGTAACAACTGATATTCTACTTGCCCGACTTCAAACTGGTATTTCTACCGGTTTCCAAATTGTGTCAACTGGTTTTAACTGGTACCACTGAGTTGAGACCAGTTCAAACCAGTAGAAACCAGTTGGAAATCCTTACAGGTATCAACTGGTATCCACTGGAATTTTGACCTGGGATACAATCTTCTAGTTTTTCTTTTTTATTCCAGGCTGCTAAGGAGATCAAGAAAGAACGAATAAAAAACTTTACACAACACTTTGCACTCAAAGAAGAGGCCACGCTTACAAAACTACAGCATTTCAAGGAGCAACTCCGGAGACAGCAAGAAGATGAAAAACGCAGAAGTGATTCTTCACTGAGCACGAGACAATCATGGGATGGTCATGTGAATACTGCATGGTCTGATGATGTCAGGACAGTGAGATCAACGGTTGGCCAATCAGTAGCTCTTGTTCCTACTGTAAATGAAAGTGACTTTGATGCTGGACAAACTGAAAGTGGTGGAGAACATGTTGAAAACCGACCAATGAGATCTCATAGCAGATCAGTTTCCCCTGTATCTCAAATGCAAAATATACCTTACCAAAAAACATCTACCCCAGTCCATCAAAGGTCTTCAAAGGAAAATTCCCTTGATAAGTTATCACCCAAGAACAACAATATGGCTACTGAACCGGATTCCGGTGCTACAGTTGTCGCAGATCTGCATGCATCCAACGAATGGCATGACAGATCGCCACCTGGGAGGACTCTGAAACTTCCAATGGCCAAGACAGCAGTCACCACCAAAGACTCAATATCCCAAGGATCAGATGCGGATTCTGTTCAGGCATCCAGTGTCACTCTAGGCATTATGCAGTCTCCTCTGTCCCCATCTATGTCCACACTGCGTCGTTCTCCTGTTGTTGGAGATGCAGCTAGCAGTTCTCTTGAAGAGGGTTCCACCATGTTTAGTCAAGATTCAGGGATACCTTCAGAGCATCCAAGAAGCTCTTCTACTCCAGGTTTGTCCTTGCAGGATGGACCAGCTGCAGTAAGCCATTCTGCAGATTCCCTCTTCCACAAGACATCTCAATTGCCTGAGCAGCCCTTTGGCCATACCGTGACTGACCCCAGAAGAAGTTCCTTCGATGCGGCGCTTTCCTCCATGTTACATCCGAACAGGTCAAAGGTCAACCCTGCAGTCCAGGAGGTTGAGAAGCCCAAAGTAAGTAAAGTTCATTCAGACCTGCTTAATTCAGAGACAACCTGTATAAAAAGACCACCTGTTGACAAAGACTAAGGTCTTTGAACAATCTTCAGAGACATTCTTTGGAACACTGTTCATCATAAAGAAATGTATTTGAGGAACCTGTACTTTAAGAATTCATTCAACTTTTCTTGTCTTCCATCAGCAGTCTTTATATGCAGGTTCGACTGTAATTGTGTTAATTTTCAAGATAGTTCTTGTGAAACATTCATTTCTAAAAGTGCACAAATGCAGATTTCATCATAATTAAGAGTGAATAGGCGATAAACTCTTTTCCCTCTCCCCTTTGTTTCTGTCAGACACAAACTTATGGAGATGTCACTGCAGCTCTCAAGTCAAAGCTCCTGGATTACTTGGGCAGTGAGCCATCGAGAGGTTCATCTATCAGCAGTATGAACTCCCTGCAGGATGACTGTTCAGGGTCTTCCATCACCAGTGGCTTCACAGGGTCCTCCATGCTGAGTGATGCCTTTGGGAGATCTTCAGTGAGAAGTGCCTTTGAAGGATCCTCAGTCAATAGTGGCTTTACAGGGTCTTCTGTTGGTAGTGTATTTGAAAGATCTTCAGTGAAAAGTGCCATTACAGGGTCTTCTGTCGGTAGTGCCTCTAGAGAACCTTCAGTGAACAGTTCCTTTGCAGAATCTTCTATCAACAGTGCCTTTGAAAGATCTTCACTCAACAGTGGTTTTGAAAAGTCTTCAGAGTCTTCCATTAATGGTGCCTTCATCAGACAAACAGAAGATATCACTTCACCTCAGACACGTTACACCCCTCCGGAGGGGAACGTCATGACAAGTAACGCAATTACATCTTCAAAAACCCCTTCTTTTCAAATAGGTACTTCCAGCTCTACATTGAACAGCATAGGGGAGGAAGAGTCCATTATAGCAAGAGGGGAAGATGAAGCTGACCGGAATGTCTTTGTAAGAACAGAGGTCAAGGCAATGGAAGAGGCAGAAGGTCAAAGGTCATACTTATCAGCAGCCAGAGCAAACAAAGAACGGATTGAGAAGATTAGGAAGGCAATGAGATCAGCAGAAGTAATCCAAAGAGCGTGGAAGAAATATCGAAATAATAGGAAGTGACATTGTCAATAACTTTTGGAACCTGAACTAGGTCGATTCTGTGAGATGTGTCCTTTACATTTCAGCATTGTTTCATCAAAGTGTTATAAGTACAAGTTCATCGTCATCCCGTTAAAAAGCCAGTTTAATTCAATACAAGCGTGACTTGCACTTATGAAGGTTTCATGAAACTACACTTTTAACCATTTATTTCATCAGAAAAATAAGTACCTTTTGATATGACAATTGACTTTGGTTCTTTTTGGTGTCACTGCCACTAGTCAATGGTTACTGGATGAAACGAATGATAAAAATCTTGTGTCATATAGGATGAATTGCTCTCAATAAGCCAATTCATGTATTAGCTCATCTATTCCTTGTTTTGGAAGTAATGCAGGGAATTTAGCAGCTGCACTGAATGAAATTTCAAAGCTTTGGCTATTAAAGGGACTAGTCATAGAAAATCATCCTAGTATTTAAGATGGATTTTTTCTTTTTGAATTGATCAATCTTTATTTTTTTAAGATTTTATAATTGTAAGCATTATTGTTTATATATGTACATCTACATTATTGGTGATGACTGTTTTTCTCTGAAATATTTGGATCAAGTCAGGAACACTCCAAAGTATTAATAATCGCTGAAGATATTTATTCATATATTGCATAATTTATTATTGATGATTTATATGCTTCTGATCATTGAGAAATATTCACCAACATGAATGTATCTGCACGTGTGCCAAAGGAATTATATTTTTCAATAAATTTTGTAAAAGATCTATTGTAAATATTATTGGTGTAATTTTCAATGTTTGGGGCTTGTCTTAACTACAAATCAAATGAAGGGGAGGTGGGGCTAGGTGAATGGCATAGTGCATTTGTAAGCATATCCAAGCTGCCTATTCAAGCTTCCAGAAATTGCCATTTACACCCCTCCCCCCTCCACCACTCTACTCTCGATCCCATGTTAGAGTCTTTTTCTCTATCCAGATCTTGCTCTTTCCTTTTCTCCAGCCTTTCATACTACTTCCAACACTCTCTTTCTCACTCCCTCCCTCTCCCACCACCTCTCTCTCTAATTCTCCCTCCCTAAATCTCCCTACACCTCTTTCTCTCTCTCTCTCCTTAAGTCTCCCTCTCTCTCTCTCTCTCTCTTTCTCTCTTTCTCTCTCTCTCTCTCTCTCTTGCTTGGTCTCTCTCTCTCTCTCTCTCTCTCCCTAATCCCCAGTTTTTTCTCTGTCTCTCTTTCTCTGTATCTCTCTCAATCTCAATCTATCAAGTTCTATCAATAGAAGTATTGGACTTTATTACAAATTAACCAATTGCCAAGTTATATTTCTATAAGATATGATTTAATATATATTGCACATTTCAAAGCATCTAATTAATTTTATTACTTTTTTCAAAGACTTCCAAACCCCATTCAATAATCTATACATTCAATACACAATTTGAGCAATACTTCAAGATTAAGTTTTAACGAGTCTTGTTGCTTGTACCAGTCTTATGAAATCTGAATTATTTAGATGAATATTAGCCAGGCAAATGGTTTTCACATGGAATGGAAAAATACAAATATTATCAACACCATTGATAGTTCTAACTAATTAAAAAGTATGTTTAGAGCACTGCTAATGACCTAATTTTTTTGTAGACCGAACCAGACTTCTGTTAATCTGACTTGTCGAAAACTTGTGTAACTAAGACTAAGAAGTCTTCTAGCCTCTAGGGGTTTTACCAGAGCATCGGTCAGTATTGTTCGTGCCCTCTAAATAGCAAACAATGCCTAATCTGTTGGTCCCCAGTGATCCTCTTTTTCTTATGTTAATTGAAATCTGAGTTGATGAGATAACCACCTGTCCAGTGACCTTGCAGTTTGGTCTAATTCCTCCTATAAACTAGTACAGATAAGCTTTAAATATTGTAGATGATGACTAGACAGCAGTTGGAAACTCATTTTGAATGTGGGCTGAGAAGTCTCTTGGCCTCTAAGAGAGTGACCTGGGCATTAAACAGACTCTGCTGGACTTCTGTCCTTTGCGTCTTCTGCAAGTTGGAGGCCGGAGAAGACGACCCAACAGAGGGAGCCGGATAATCCTGCCTTTTTTTCCTAGCTGGCTTCGTATCGGGTGGAGTTCTTGCGGGACTTGAAGAGTTGCTTATCATCGCCATCAATTCATCCGCGATTGTGATGCTGAA
Organism: Hemicentrotus pulcherrimus; assembly: GCA_003118195.1. NCBI lineage: Eukaryota > Metazoa > Echinodermata > Echinoidea > Camarodonta > Strongylocentrotidae > Hemicentrotus > Hemicentrotus pulcherrimus. The sequence continues at coordinate 19,743 of BEXV01002338.1, forward strand.
AGGTGAAGGGTTTTCTGAACTTGATGCCGATGTCCCACGGTCAGGAATACCAGGTGATTTGTCTTCTGTTGGAGATGGCGAGGTGACTCCATTTTCTTTGGTGAATTCAGACACGAATCTGCTGAAGTCATCGTAGGTTTGTTCATCTGGGAATATAATGGGAGATTCGGCCTCAATATCAAAGGGCTTCTTGAAAGTATCTTTCTTTGTCTTCTTTGGTTCTTTCTTTGAACTTGGTTGGTCTTTCTTGGACTGCCACTGATCATCTTTGACAGAATCATTTTTATCTTCCCCATCACCATCTTTATCAGGTTTTTCTTCTGGATCCTCTTCTCCCTTGATCATGGCTAGGAGCATGTTCATCCCATCTTCCGCAACCTTGCGACGCATCTCCTCCTGAAGTTCTACTTCTCTTCTTGCTTTTTCCTCTGCTTCTATCTTCCCTTTCCTAGCCATCTCCTCCTTCTGCAGCTCGTTGAAGTCAGCGATCGATCTCTTCTTTTTCCGATCCTTCTTCCTCAAGGTAGCATTGTAAAATTCATCGTCGATGTCACTGTCCTCAAACTGCTCATAGCTGAGTTGTGTGTGCTGTTCGGCCTCCTGCAACGACTGAGTAAGTTTCTTCCGAACTCGGAGACGAACCTCCTCGCGCTTCAGTTCTTTCTTAGACCATTGTGGTTTTGCCGCAGGTTCGCTTATGATTCTCACCGGGTTGGTCTCGATGAGCTGCTCTGTTGCCGATAGGACCTCTTTCTTCGGCTGTGCATGTGTGCTGCTCATGGGCATGTTCTGTATGAAATCTCTCTGTTGCTGGTTGATGGGTTGGTAGGTTTGCTGGGGTTGTGGCGGTGGTGGTGGAGGCTGTTGCTGTGGATATTGCGGGTACTGTCCTTGTGGATATTGCATTTGCGGTTGCGGTGGCATCATAGGGGGTCCATAGCCATATGGGTTCATACCATAATACGGCATTGGTGGAGGTGGCATTGGATACGGCATGACCATGGGCATCATCATTTGATTTCCTGGCATTCCTCCTTGCCTACCACCATTGACCCTAGCGTTCGGTTGTTCTTCTTCAACATCGTCCGGAACTTTTCCACCCAGAGCTGCAATCAATGTCTTCTGAAACTCGGAGTCACTTCCAGAGGCATTTATGATGATGATTGGCCGGTTCGAGTTGTCACCCAAGGGCTTATCTGCAAGGTTTGGTACAGCACCGGTCAGCTCATCATTGGTTGCTTCCTTAGCCACCTCTTTTGGAGCTGGTGGTGGAGGGGTAGGCTCCTTAGGAGGTGGTGGTGGAGGGGTGGGTTCCTTAGGAGGTGGTGGTGGTGGCGGGGTAGGTTCTTTAGGTGGTTCTGGTGTTGGTGTTTTGGCGCGTTTGAACAGGGACTTGACCTTTCCCCATCCTGGAGTAGCTTCTGGCTCCTGTGTCTCTTTAATGCTGTTCAAGGTAGTCCTCGAAGCATTCATGTTGGCCATGCTAGAAGTCCTTAAGCTCACTTGCGACCCTGTTTTACTCGTTACACTTTTCCTCCGCCCAAATAACTTTCCCAGAATACCCCTTTGTTTCTCCTTAACTTCTTCATTATCTTCCTCTTTCTCCGAATCATCAGTTTTATTCTCCTCCTCCACAGGTTCGTCTTTCTTTGTTTCTTCTGGAGGATTTTCTTGTACCAGTTGTTCAGTTGTCTCCTTTTGATCTTCTATCGATTTATCCTCTTGTATGATGGATTTACTCTCCACTCCTTCATCCTCCTCTGGTACCTCTTCAACCTTGACTTCCGATTTCTCTTCAGCATTCTCAGTCTCTTCATCTTCCTCTTTCGGTGTCTCTTCTTTCGTTTCCTCTTCTTTGGCTTCCTCAGGTTTTTCCTCTTGCTTATCTTCCGTTACTTCTTCGGTGGGTTCCTCTGGTTTAGGCTCTTCTTCCTCTTTGGGTTGTTCATCTTCTTTCCGTTCTTCTGCTGGTGTTTCTTCTTCTTGCTTTGGTTCATCCTCTGGCTTCTGTTCTTCTTCTTCTGGTTTTTCTTCTTTCGGCTTTTCATCCTCTTTAGGCTCAGGCTCTTTCACCACTTCCTCTGCAGGTTCCTTTTTTCCTCCGAACAATCTTCTCATGAATATCGATGCCCGGGCAGCCTTTGTAAACTTTTTCGTCGCAGGTTTCGTCTCCTTCTGCTTCTCCTCTTCCTTACGCTTCTCTTCTTCTTCCTTTTTCTTCCTCTCCTCTTCCTCTTTTTGCCTTTTCTCCTCTTCTTCTTTTTGCCTTTTCTCCTCTTCTTCGAGTTTCTTTCTCTTCTCCTCAGCTTCCCTCAATCTCTTTTCCTCTTCTATTTTTCTACTCTCCTCCTGTTGATTAGTGGTGGATGGTCTGCTCCAAGCTTGACGCGTCGAAACCCGACTTTCATGCCCCTCCTGGATGCTGTCAAGATTCGGTTTATTGCTGGCAGTTCCAATCCGTCGTGAACCCCTTCCTCTCCCCCTACCCCTTCCCCGTCCTCGCCCTCTGTCCTGATTATCACCGCCACCTGCGCTTCTTGGTGGTGGTGCACCCCTTCCTTGAGATGGCGGGCGCCCCCTCCCCCTTCCCCTCCCTCGCCCTCTTCCCCTGCCCCCTCTCGCTCCTTCCTTTTTCCTCTGTTTCAAAACCTCCGCTCTCCTTAAAGATTCCTCCCGTCGCTGTCTTTCCTTCACCAGTTCCTCATCCTCCTCGGGTTCCGGTTCTTGTTTCTTCTGCTCTTCATCTTTCTTCTGCTCGGGGTTGTTGTTGTCTTCCGGGGGTTTCTTCTTCTTTTTCTTCTTCTTCGGAGGGGCGACGTAGCTGAACGTCTGAATGTCACCCATTCCAATTGTTCACTGGCATAGCTTTTTCAGTTCCTGAAGAAATAAAAAATGAAGAGAAGGGGGCAACTTAGATCGAAGCATAACAATAAGACATTTGAGTATCCTCGAATAGCATGATATACATGAAATACATGTATATGAATAAAGACAGTGATCATGTAGAGTGAGTCGAAAGCATTGGGGGAGCACATAAATCATTATGTATGAGAGGGGGGAGGGGGTGCCGATAATGTATACTAGATGGTAAATGCAAATTGACAAGTCAGCGAAGGGGG
>BEXV01002339.1:43331-54878 GCA_003118195.1 Hemicentrotus pulcherrimus
AAAAAAAAATAAGCATGCATGGGCCTATGTTTATGAATGTAATCCATTATCTTGTTCATTCGTACATTATAAAAAAAACTATTGAATTGAATTGAAATGAATGGTTTATTCGAGATAAAATTCAAGTTACATGACTGACCCGATAAAGTTGACGTGCGCAATAGCCTATAATCGAGGAAAGATTATATTGAGAAAATACATATCATTGCAATCATTTTAATTATTTCAATATATTCAGTATTAAATCAGTTTTCGGGAAATGTCCTTTTAATGCTATTTTTGATTATTTGCACGTTTAATTGAGTTGCGAATGTATGGAGCTAGAATATCTTTTACACATAAACTTGAGATAAATTTAACATCCTTCTGGCCCAAAACAGACGTTCTGTATCATTACATTGTTTATGGCAAGTAAGATAAAAATATATAAGAAACCAGGGGGTGTTTCACAAAGATCCTAAGTAGAACTTAACTCTAAGTAGGACTTAAAAGTTATAGAGAGCCATTTGTAGCCTTAAAATTAAATATATTCAAGAGCAGAAATTCAAGTATTTTAGACTTTACATAAATTCGACATCAAGAACATGAATTCTCCTTGACAATAGAAAATATGAATGATTTGAATCAACATTTCAAGTCTTTTAAAATAACTTTAACAACATATTTTCAAAGATGCTAATGGCTTTCCATAATTGTTAAGTCCAACTTAGAGATAAGTTCAACTTAGGTTGTTTGTGAAACACCCCCAGAAAACAGACAATTGGGAAAATGTAGATAAAAGATAATACAACCACTGAAACGCCAGGGATTGAAAAGGTTAACATCCTGACTTTGTAAAAGACGCTGTCTCAGTCGCCCAGGTTGTAAACAGTAGTTTTTACCAAATTATTCAATACAAACATCACAAACTAACGTTATCTTTAAATTAATACAAAACTAAATATCCCATCAACACAAGACCTTTAAGTTGGAGACGTTATCAAGAGGGGGAAAAAGGGAAAAAAAAAGAAGCGGTAAGGAAATATAGAGCCTTACAGTAAACCAATGAATGAAACAAAGCGAGAGAAAGCGAGAAATAAAACATACATTTAAACAAATACTTCATATTCTTTTGTCACTACTATATAAATATCCAATATTATATATATTATTATTAACATTGTGTCGTGAACTTCAAATATTTTGTTTGAAAAAGGTCAAGTGCTCATTGAGTGTAGTGCTCAGCAAACGTTTGATGGTCATTCATAAATCATAGATTCTTTTTTTTTTTCTTCAGATGAATACTTTCTTGTCAATGATCGGGATAATCACTGATTTCAATACCTGACCCAAACTTTATATTTTAGGAAATCCTCAGTAATCTGAGAGTGAAAATCTCAATTAAAGATTGATAAAAAAAAACCCATCCATCGTCGGTGCGCGTTTTCATGTATTTATATGAGATTTTGGAGTACCTATGTGCGAGGTCAGGATTTCTTTATTCCAAGGATTGGCTTTTTCAAAATGAATGAAGTTACCCGCTAGAATCAAAAGTATGACGCAAACGTTTCCAAGAGAGTATTTACATGATAAATGGTCCCAGTGGAATGGCCGTTTTAACGACCGTGCTTCGACTGGAGTTTGCAAAAAAATCGCATGAGGATTATCATCATAGCTTTTCAAAGGTAAATTGTAGCTGGATGACTGTATCTGGCTAAGTTTGATCAAATTTGATAAGAGATATAATATTAATCAAAGTAAAATACACCCCTTAGATGATTTATAGTTGGCATATATTCACATATGATGAGAGATTTGTGCACACCATCGCCACATTAAAGAAAAGCAGAGGTGCGGACTTTGACCATTTTAAAGAAGGAAAAAATAGCAGACGCGACGAAACAGAGATAAGCCCACACAAATGTTTCAATATTCAAATAATAAAAGTCGACCCTATGTTTTTTCAATGTTGATCATAATGGCGATTAGAATGATTACCCTATACTCCCATCAGCCTAAGGGGCGTATATTGAATATAATTTATAATAATGGGGGAGGGTGTTGTCACATAGAATTTTACTGATTTGCTCGACCCCTCCCCTAGTCCAAAATAACCAAATGAAATAAGGACAGATTAGAGTGGGAGAGAGAGAGAGGGGGAGACAAAGATAGAAAGAGTGTGTTTATACATAATATATGTGTGTGTGTGTGTGTGTGTGTGTGTGTGGGTGGGTGTGTGCGTATGCGTGTGTGTCTGTGAGTGTGTGTGTGTGTGAGAGAGAGAGAAAGAAAGAGAGAGAGAGAGAGAGAGAGAGAAGCGTAAAAATCATTTGTGATTTTCCAACAAACCACGGAACTATACTTCAATAGACGATAGTGAATTTACGGCGTCGAACATAACTAAATTTCAACCTAATGACCCACAGTTTGTATCTACTTGCCAATCAGTTATTTTGCAGAATGAAAGCCAGCAATAGTTCGAAAACGAAAGGACAGCCTTGTACATATCAAAACTGCCCCTGACATTAAACTTGTCCCATGTTCAAAGAAACTTTCAACTCACATTACAATTAACACCCATCTGCCTACCAGGTGTCATTGACCGTTGACCCCTGGTATCACTAAATTGATCTAATGTCTTTTTATGTGTACTGCACTACTAATATTAGTAGAAAAGTTCGAGGGATGTTTGCACTTTGCCTTTAGGTAAACAATGGATGCAAATATGGGTATCATTAGAGTGCTTGTATATCAAATATTAACGTAACGCGCGGGAAATCTTCCAAGTTTCCCCCACATCAAACCATAGCATTTGGAGGGGGGGGGTGAGGGGATGGGGAAAGGAAATGGTAAAGACAAGCTTGTATGCACATCCACAAAGTGAACAACGTGTTCAAACCGATTAAAAAAACAAATAACAACATAAAAACCTGCAAACAAAATTGCACAGGTTGAAGACGAAGAACTACTGTAGTCATTTATTTAACTCCTCTTTTTTGTTTTAATAATTAAATTATATCATTTTAGGACTGCATGAACATTGCTGGCCCCAGAGTAACAAATGGTTATCGTATAGTATAGGATTAGCTTAAAGGTATGTACAGGTTCTTGCTTTTTCTTCTCAATTGCATGGTCCCCATTTAAATTTGCATTTGATAATTGACTTGATGAAGACAAAGAACATTAAATAAAAGATTGATAGATTTTTTTTTTTTATCGATTATTGCTTCATTATTTTCGTTTGTTCTTTTGTTTTACAACTAACAATTCTGATCATTCAAAGCTTTATTCATTCTTTCAATATCAGAACGATTCAAATGAAATGATAGGCGTACTAAAACCAGAATATACCCTTATTTTGGGGGGCCTTTGAAATGTAGAGGGAGGTATTTTCTTTTAGTTCTTTCCCCTCGTTCCCTCCAAGGTACCTGAACAAATATTAGCATGAGTTTATTACTCTGGATATTAATACACAAGGTATGAACATAGACCGCATATCATTCAAATACAATGCAGACCCTTGTCTCAAGAAACATTTCTCAGAAATTTTGAAGAAAAAGAAATAATTGAAGCAAAGACCACACAACACTGATTTGCTACGTTACGATGTTTCTAAGAATTATTTTCCGATTAGGCATTGGACATTATTTCTACACCTCAAGTTACTTCAAATGATACACAAGGTCGCTGACCCGCCTTTTGTGGGGCAAAGGGAACTATATTTTGTTGTCTTTTCCCCTAGGGCGGCCTTTATCCAGCGATTGAAATGCTGATTTTCGTTATGGTACCGCACACAAATCCATACGAAAATGTAACATGATACATGACATAAATATTGTCATTTAACGAACAATGGGTACCATGAAATAATCTTATAAGGGTGACTAAAACATCTCAACAAATGATAATAAACAGCTTGTTTTCATTGTTGTTTTGTGTGAAACATGTAAATATTTTTTTCAATGTTCATCATGATATTTTTTTTTTTAATGAATGGTACAAAATGAGAAATAATTATACCATTATTCTTACATATATACTTATAACGCCCTTCATTAAGAATGATGTTTCTAAGAATTGTTTTCAGATTGGGCATTGGACATTATTCGTACACATCATATTACTTCAAATGATACATAAGGTCGTTGACCCGGCTTTTGTGGGGGAGAAGGTGTACTAGGGCGGCCTTTGTCAAGCGATTGAAACGCTGTTTTTTTTTTTTTGTTTTTTTTTTTAGGCACTGCACACAAATTCATGATGCATGAAAAATAAAAAGATTTTACGCAACATTTGTAAAATAAATGAATATTACAAGAGTGAGTAAAGCATTAAAAGCAGTTAAAGAAAACAAAAATCTTGCTTTCAGTTTAAGATTTTGTGTAAAACATTCAGATATTTTTATCGGTTTAACATGATTACAAAAATAATAGTTCAGGTGGTAAGTTTTGTCTTCTTAATGTCGAAAAGATAATTCCATTGTCAAAAGTAAATAATGGAGGTACATTTAAAAACTAAATTAAGCATACCCTTTATTACCAGGTTTTTGTAAGTTTAAGTATGTGAAATATTGATTGATTTTGTCCCTATTTATGTTTAGTGATAATGTGACATATTCAAAGCTTACATATAAAAGTATTCGACAAAGGCCTTGATTCAATAACCCCACATTCTTGAGTTACGAAAAACATCTATAATACAGGGGATATCAAAAAAAAAAATTGTTATTGTATATCGTGATTACTATCCGAGGCTGTAATGATATGACTTGTTGCGAAATGGGAAATACTTCGGGATTATGTCGAAATTAACATACTTTTTTTACTCCTGAATAATACAAAATAAGGAGCCATTTAAATTACATAGATATAAAACTGTGCATTTAGAATGAGACTTTATAAAATACGAATATTAAAAATGTTATAAAATTCAAAATTTCCGGAAAAACATCAAATATGCAAATTGGCAGCTTCGAAACATGAAAATAGAGCAATGATTTGGGTGCCTTACTTAGATACTCTAGTTTTATGATCTACTTTAACCCCCTACCAACCACAAACGTTAACCTTGTTTTGTGGTGAATAATTTCAATAATTGCCATTAAACAAGTGCCAGGACATTCTTTTGTAAGATCTCCTAAATTGATTCAATAAGTCGACGTTTCAGAAGAAATTATTCCGAGGGACCCTGAAAAGTTGATGACATCGTGGCCGCAGCGAGTAATTATGGAGAAGGTAAAAAAAGGGGGGCTTTGTTTCACATCCGTTTTAGTATCGTTCAACGTCACGTTCTCAATAAATTGCATAAACCAAAAAAAATTGCCGACTATCGAATTCGTTTGTTAGATATTGGTAATATTAAAGTCGAACTTGTATGATGTATTGATTTATTATGCCAAAATGACAAAACTTTATAGATTACTCTTACATTGCAATGAAAGTCTGTAGACACAATTTTATTATTTTATTCCTATTTACTCCTCTTATTTTTCTTCATAATCGTTAATCGGATCAAATTTAGCTAACAAGCTTGAATTCTTTTTCTTCTTCTCGTTTTTGAGGACAAATGATAGAATATAACGAATTTTCTGATACTATGGAACAATCATTTGGGATTTGTATAGGGAAATACTTAGTTGTTGGTTGGGATGTTCTACACCTTTCTTGGTGCATCATAGAAATTTTCGACGTTGTCTTTATAAGGAGTAGTAGGAGGAGAATTATATTTTAATAATCATTTCATTCTATAATATTCAGGTTGTTCGGAATAACAAGGATCATTTAAATACAACAATTAAAAACTTGTAATTTGTAAGAGCATTAATAATTTGAACTGCATTCAGAAAATTTGATTTTCTGAGTATAAACTGCCAAAGATTTAATTCCATCAGTTGAGATGATAGAAAAACTGATATCCTTTTCTGAATTAAAAGTTTGGTGTTGCACCCTTTAGTGCGCAGGAGCGACATCACGTGACTTCAAAAAGCTCCGAGCGAACGCCCATTCCAATCTGTCACCATGGCAACGAAACCACTGATGCGGAATGGATGGGATAAAAACAGCCTCCGACCATTCACTAACACTATTTTACCTTCTCATCATCGAATACTACGCTGCTAGGGAGAAGGTCGTTTAGTCGGGGAGTAATAATCATCTTTGGCAGAGTTAATCACTTTGCTTTCGGCGGAGTTTATCAATTTCATTTCGGCAGAGTTTATCACCTTTTTGCGCCATAATTATTTTGGATCATCATTTTTTCTGGTGCTTCAGGTGAGTAAAAAAAACATTTTTATTTTAAAGGCAATGCTCAAGATTCTTTAACGCAGGCATGCAGTAGGTGGCGAATTCCGCCAAGTAATTTCGAGCTGAGAAAAATAATTACAAATTGATAAAACAGAATAAAATCACCATCAATGTCAAGTTTATTCTCAATCAATTTAATTGTTTATTGTATAATTTTTAGTTTAAGGAAGGTCACGAATTTCCATCTCTTATGATGGACAATAAAGATAAACCTTTGTTATGAACCTTGTGAATCTCATGCAATCATACTTGATTAACAAATGGTAAGAAATATGAAAATAATATTTTTTAAATTCTACTTCTCACATCCTTAGTGGCACTGAATGGGTTGTAAATTATTATTAAGAAAAGGCTTTATTTTCAGGTCGTTTTAAATACTGATTTTTGGCATGAAATCATGACCGATACAAAATTCCTTTCGAGTTGACAATAATCAGAGTTTAAAGTAATTCTCATTGATGAGTTACTGCTGCATTTAAGTTTGCAGTAAGTTTAAAAGTGGAGATGCCGGGGTATTGTGGTAAAAGAAAGTATCTTCTAGATGAACAACAATGCGAAAATATTACACTAGCGGCTGGTAATTCATTGAGAAGCATAATGGATGCATGGATTGTTTTCTAGGGAAGTCCACCCTGATTTTAAGTTAGTTTTAATAGAAGCAGAAAAATAAGAGGAGAACTCGGAAGATACGTCATAGATTTGCCAATTCGTGTTTGATTGATCTCACTCCAAAAATTCATTTCTTATTTTTAATCTAGGATCTTTTAAAGGAGAGGTATACCTTGATATTAAGTTGGTTTTAATAGAAGCAGAAATTGAAAGGAGAGCTCGGAAGATACGTCATAGAATCGCCAGTTCCTGTTTGATTGATCGCAACTTCAACAATTTCTTATGTTGAATAGAAGTTTGCTCAAACTTTCACTGACCTTATCTTTACATTTGTTTGCCTTAATTAAAACCCGTTTGAACCATCCATAAGGATGGACTTCCCTTTCAACTATTAAACTCAAATGCGAACAAATTGGGAGCTATACTTTTTCCACTTTCGAGAATAATTTGAAATTGCGGTACCTTTATTTAGAGCAACCGCCATCATTCAAGAGCAGTAAGAAGAGGTTTCATGGTCGAATAGTTTGAGCAATTCTGGCTGGAAATACAAAGGTTGTAGGTTCGATCCCAGACAAGGCAACGATGTNTAAAGTTCATTTTTTTACTCAGTTATATATACCGCAAGTGAGTTTTTGTCTCATTATGTTTATGTATAGGCAATTAATATTGAAAGCGTTTATTCATTGTATTCAGTGGTATGGTGTTCTTGTTTGTATTACATTTGGATGCATTGTATTTTTTTTAATTAAAGGAAAAAGAAAAAAAAAATAAGCATGCATGGGCCTATGTTTATGAATGTAATCCATTATCTTGTTCATTCGTACATTATAAAAAAAACTATTGAATTGAATTGAAATGAATGGTTTATTCGAGATAAAATTCAAGTTACATGACTGACCCGATAAAGTTGACGTGCGCAATAGCCTATAATCGAGGAAAGATTATATTGAGAAAATACATATCATTGCAATCATTTTAATTATTTCAATATATTCAGTATTAAATCAGTTTTCGGGAAATGTCCTTTTAATGCTATTTTTGATTATTTGCACGTTTAATTGAGTTGCGAATGTATGGAGCTAGAATATCTTTTACACATAAACTTGAGATAAATTTAACATCCTTCTGGCCCAAAACAGACGTTCTGTATCATTACATTGTTTATGGCAAGTAAGATAAAAATATATAAGAAACCAGGGGGTGTTTCACAAAGATCCTAAGTAGAACTTAACTCTAAGTAGGACTTAAAAGTTATAGAGAGCCATTTGTAGCCTTAAAATTAAATATATTCAAGAGCAGAAATTCAAGTATTTTAGACTTTACATAAATTCGACATCAAGAACATGAATTCTCCTTGACAATAGAAAATATGAATGATTTGAATCAACATTTCAAGTCTTTTAAAATAACTTTAACAACATATTTTCAAAGATGCTAATGGCTTTCCATAATTGTTAAGTCCAACTTAGAGATAAGTTCAACTTAGGTTGTTTGTGAAACACCCCCAGAAAACAGACAATTGGGAAAATGTAGATAAAAGATAATACAACCACTGAAACGCCAGGGATTGAAAAGGTTAACATCCTGACTTTGTAAAAGACGCTGTCTCAGTCGCCCAGGTTGTAAACAGTAGTTTTTACCAAATTATTCAATACAAACATCACAAACTAACGTTATCTTTAAATTAATACAAAACTAAATATCCCATCAACACAAGACCTTTAAGTTGGAGACGTTATCAAGAGGGGGAAAAAGGGAAAAAAAAAGAAGCGGTAAGGAAATATAGAGCCTTACAGTAAACCAATGAATGAAACAAAGCGAGAGAAAGCGAGAAATAAAACATACATTTAAACAAATACTTCATATTCTTTTGTCACTACTATATAAATATCCAATATTATATATATTATTATTAACATTGTGTCGTGAACTTCAAATATTTTGTTTGAAAAAGGTCAAGTGCTCATTGAGTGTAGTGCTCAGCAAACGTTTGATGGTCATTCATAAATCATAGATTCTTTTTTTTTTTCTTCAGATGAATACTTTCTTGTCAATGATCGGGATAATCACTGATTTCAATACCTGACCCAAACTTTATATTTTAGGAAATCCTCAGTAATCTGAGAGTGAAAATCTCAATTAAAGATTGATAAAAAAAAACCCATCCATCGTCGGTGCGCGTTTTCATGTATTTATATGAGATTTTGGAGTACCTATGTGCGAGGTCAGGATTTCTTTATTCCAAGGATTGGCTTTTTCAAAATGAATGAAGTTACCCGCTAGAATCAAAAGTATGACGCAAACGTTTCCAAGAGAGTATTTACATGATAAATGGTCCCAGTGGAATGGCCGTTTTAACGACCGTGCTTCGACTGGAGTTTGCAAAAAAATCGCATGAGGATTATCATCATAGCTTTTCAAAGGTAAATTGTAGCTGGATGACTGTATCTGGCTAAGTTTGATCAAATTTGATAAGAGATATAATATTAATCAAAGTAAAATACACCCCTTAGATGATTTATAGTTGGCATATATTCACATATGATGAGAGATTTGTGCACACCATCGCCACATTAAAGAAAAGCAGAGGTGCGGACTTTGACCATTTTAAAGAAGGAAAAAATAGCAGACGCGACGAAACAGAGATAAGCCCACACAAATGTTTCAATATTCAAATAATAAAAGTCGACCCTATGTTTTTTCAATGTTGATCATAATGGCGATTAGAATGATTACCCTATACTCCCATCAGCCTAAGGGGCGTATATTGAATATAATTTATAATAATGGGGGAGGGTGTTGTCACATAGAATTTTACTGATTTGCTCGACCCCTCCCCTAGTCCAAAATAACCAAATGAAATAAGGACAGATTAGAGTGGGAGAGAGAGAGAGGGATGGGAGGAATGAGAAAGAGAGGGATGGGAGGAATGAGAAAGAGAGAGAGAGAGAGGGAAGGTTGTCTATTTAACATTTTTGAGTGTGTTTTTTGCTCTTTTAAGCTGTTCATTTTCGCACACGGTTATTTTTGGACACGAAACCTGATCACAACTTCAAATAAAGGTAATCCCTTCTCAAGATTAGTGGGACTATTCGTGTTGCAATGTCAAGGATGCTTTACTGACGGAGATGAGATACCAATCTCCTTTCAAATGTGGGAGGAATTTACGCTGAGTCTACCTATACATTGATAATAATCTCAGTAAGCTTTTCTTTCTTCTTATTTAAAATCCTTGGTTCTACATGTCCGTGCCATTAAAGAGTTAAACCAGTGGATCGACAGATTAATCAATTTTAATGTTTTATCGTCAGAATTATTAAATAAAAACTCATCGAGTCACCATACGCAACTGCATATTACTCAAACTTATGTGTAACAGAATTTGAATTACGGACTAAGGAGCTCAACTCAATTCGGCAAGAAAGCAATGCTGATACAAACCAAACTCGTTTTAATACATTAGTCATTTACATTCGACTCGTTTTAACGTATAACTATGTTTTACTTATTTTTACTGAATTATTTTTCTAATCGCTAGGCATATCTTAATCAATTATGTCTAATTTTGAGATCTGGTACGATCATCGTCTGTCGGGAGAACATGGCTGTAATTTATTCTGGATTGTTTATCCTGCAGTAAATTGATTGTTTGAACCAGTAAAATATAAACAACCTCACAAACCGTTGCTGGAATACATCTTCAATAAAAACCACAACTCTTATTGGCACATAATGACATGTGTTATAAATGCCTCGGTCACAATTGCCACGGCGGCCGTGCGGTCTAAACTATCTACGGTAAAAAGCAATTAAAGGGTCGTCGCAGCATTCCCATGGTCACATGCGGTAGCGGTCATATATTTTAGGGTGGCCGCCCGGCGTATTTTGAATTCGTGGAGACAGAAAACCTGCGGCTGCCGTACGGCCTTTGTAGCGATGACGCACGGTCGTCTTACGGTTTCCCTAGGGCGCCCGTGGAATTCCCGCGGCCGCCGCAACTTGTTGAGGTTCTGCAAAAGTCAATTGTTATTCATAAGACTATAGGGCAGCCGCATTACAAACGCAAGGCCATCGTACGCCCGATGTATGGTCGCCGTGGAACCGCTCTACGGCGCGTCGATACGGCGTGTCTAATTGCTACGGCAAACCTACATATGAAAAAGTTATAACTCTGTAAACATAGGGATACGCCCAAGGGTGACCCTGAGGCCACCGCAGATTCTCTGCAGCGCCGCAAGTATATCTCGATTTCGGGGGGCGTACGGCCGCCGTATCCTAGTCAAGAGCAAACGTGACCTAGGCATAAAGCACATGGTGTTTGACCTACTTACCTTGATTTCCTTGTCTTTCTATGCTCACTCTGCCCCCTTATATTTTCTACCAACATCGTTTGGCATATGTCATTTATTTCTAGTCTTGAACATTTAATGTCAGTTTTGTTGGATTTTGTGAGAATTTATTTTGTATCATAACCGGAACTCAAGCTTATCTTTAAATACTTTCATTGTGGAAAGTCTTCTATATTTGAAAAGGATTGTATTGCTGAATGCTTAAAAAGTCTTAGATGACCCATTTAATGTGTGATTCCTGGCGTTATCATAAAAGGTAGTTCAGAAGCATGGTTGTCGATCCCGGGGGGATGGGAGGGGATATATGCCCC
>BEXV01002340.1:5237-19087 GCA_003118195.1 Hemicentrotus pulcherrimus
CCCCCCCCCCCCCCCAAAAAAAAGGCCACATTAAAATATATTTCCTATCCTTATGTTATAATGTAAGACATGAAGAGGACTTTTCTGTGTCATTTTATTTCGCCACAGCTGCGGGGTTGTGTCATTTGTGAGTATAGCATCATTGTGAAGAGACAAGATATACATATAGGTATTTTAATCCACCTCGTTTTTAACCCATGTCATCTTTATCAAAGATTCCTATACTAAACTACCAATCCCTTAGACTGACCAATATTTTAAAATATGGTTTAGATGTTACAAAAATTGCTTTCGATATATGTTTGTTACAAGCTAACAAGCAACAATTGGTTGTTGTTGTTTGCTTTCCTCCTTTTAGCAAAAACGAGAAGGACAACGATGAGAAGGAAATAGATGCAGAAAACTTTGCAGTGCTAGCAAGACTGAAATCAAATCAAAGGAAAGATTACTTAAAGGTATGGTATGCCATCGGCGACAGTTTTTGCATAAGTTGTATTTATTATGTGAATTGACTGTAGTTTGTTTATATCAAAGCCCATGTGCAGTTTCAGAACCCTTGAACAGTATTTCACCATACATATACATCTTTGTTATAAGGTGTACTGAAATTATCGAATGGCTACTATTTGTTTGTACTAATCGGAGTATTAAGCAAATTTTGATAATAAGCACAAACATAGAAAACAAAAATAGAAAAATTATGATTACACCAGTTTATCGTTATGGGCGCCATTTTAATTTATGATTAAACAAACCATTGACCTCCAGAGGTCAGTGGTTTACGCGTAATTAAGATAGCGCCTATGCAAATATGATGTGAGCGCATCACAGTGCAAGCAGTGATATCATCAATGTTTTCAGATGAGTATGTATTGTAGCGTCACTGCCTGCGCTGTGGGCTTACATCATATTTGCATGGGCGCTATCTTATTAAATATGCGTAAATCACTGACCTCTAGAGGTCAATGGTTTGTTTACTCGTAAATTAAAGGCACACTGTCCTACTTGTAGCTACTTGCTCCCTTTATATAAAAAACATCCCCAATTGGTGCCTGTTGGTCCCCCATGATCCTCTTTTTCTTATGTTAAATGAGAGCTGAGTTAATGAGATAGCGAGCCACACTGGGCGGTCTAATCCCTTCTGGCTGAAGTAGTAAAGTCTGCCTTTAAAATGGCGCCCGTGTCTGCGCATGCGCATTGTTGTAACCATAAACTGGTGTATTCTTGGCCGAGATATATATTTGCTGTGGATATTGAAGGAGGTCCGTTTTTGGTCTTTATCCAAAGATGGACATAATGATATTGTATATACCTCTGACTTGATTACTTCAAATCTCTTTGAATCATTTTCATGGCATTTACAGTATATTCCTTTCACACATCCTGCTTAATTAAAAAACTAAAAAAACTTGTTGGGTTGTAGGGCTCTGTGTCCGGATCGGTAGGAGCTACAGATAGGCTGATGAAGGAACTAAGGGATATCTACAGATCGGACAGCTTCAAGAAGAAAAAGATGTATTCAGTAGACCTGGTCAATGACAGCTTATATGACTGGAATGTCAAGATATACACGTAAGTTTCAGCCGTTCTACATCACATGCTCCAGCAACGAATGCTTTACGCTCTTTTCCGACACTAATTCACATCTGATCCCTGGACCCAACACTATTCACAGATGAACCCTAACCCTGAACCATACCACTTATTTTTGACAAAACGAATCCTGGAGCAGCCACATATTGCATGAATGTTTGGTCCAAACATTTAAGCTATTCCTCTTCATATTTATTTGAAATATGAGGGCATTTGAAGAGCAATTTTTTTTCAGAAGACATTTCTACTAAATCTCTGATGTTGTTCACCTTTTGCGAAATTAGCAGAACTCAACCTTTTCTTTTAAACTTCCTTTTTACAGAGTTGATTCGGACAGTCCACTACATGCAGACCTCTGTCAACTCAAGGAGAAAGAAGGCAAGGATCATATACTCCTCAATATGACCTTTAAGGTAAGAATCACAAACATCTGTCACGACAAATACAGAACTGTTTCATTGGTTGAGCTGATAATAAATTGGAATTCAAAAACAAATAATCAGTAGGCAAGCTTTTATCCGCACATGTAGACTTTCTTAGGTTTTGTTATTCAAGAGTGACTCGAAGTGAGTTTAATTTTCCAGAGAACAGATGACGAAGTATTCCTAAAATGACTTTATCTTTATTTTTGAGACAAGAGATATATATATTACTTGTCATGATCCAAAAATATTGGTGCATCAATGGTTAACCCGTTTACTACTGAATTCACTCATTCCCATAGAGTTAACACAGTGAGCACTCGGCTCCCGTAGCCAAAGGGTTAATAGCTGAGCATTGATGGCTGCATGTTGATCAGACAACTCTGCAAACACCAATGAAAACCAAGCTATTTGAAATTAGTTTTGTCAATTCATATAGAGTGGTGAAGTGTGACGTCATCAAAAATCTATTTTTGGAATTTCTCAATTTTGTCTCCATTTTCCGAAAGAGCATCAAAGATAATGTCCAAATGTCGAAAAACCAATTAGATATGTTAAGTATTGGCTGAGATATGACCATTTGATTAAATATATGTCCTATAGGGACTCAGTGTTATATGCTCTGGCTACTAATGGTTAGCAGCCAGAGCATTTTACACTGAGTTCCCATAGGCAATCTTTTTATTCAGATGGTCATATCTCGGCCAATACTTTACATAATCAATAGGTTTTTGACATTTGGACATTATTTTGTATGCTCTTTCGGAAAATGAAGAAAAAATTGAGAAATTCCAAAAAAAAGATTTTTATGACGTCACGGCTTCGGTACTCTATATCATTTCAATGAAATAGAGATGAAATAAGTTTCAGTACAGCACCAATGTGGTCAGAGTGATACCACCTGTTTGCACCAGTGTGGGATGTGATGTGGGCCACACTGTGTCACGCTCCGTGTATTGTTGTTTGGGGGGAATGAATGAAGAGATGTCCTTTCTAAGTTTTGTTTCATTGTTTCACAGGTCATTAACATGTCAAACCCTGGCGCATTAATGAGAATCGTGATTGGTCAAGATACTGGATAGTGTCATGCCCTATAATACTAAAATTTGATTGAATCAAAGCATATTGGCATTTTATGAAGCTTTCGCCACAACAATGTCCATCATCTATCCATTCTAGTTTCTAGATTCATGGTATGTCTTGTGTTCTATCTCTCATTTCCTTCTCTTTCCATCTCTCTGTCTAGGAGCACTACCCCTACGACCCTCCGTTCGTGCGGGTGGTTTGGCCCATCCTAACAGGTGGCTACGTTCTAGGGGGTGGTGCAATATGTATGGAGCTGCTTACTAAGCAGGGTTGGAGCAGTGCCTATACCATCGAGGCTGTCATCCTTCAGATTGCTGCTACGCTAGTCAAAGGCAAGGCCAGGATACAATTTGGGGCCGGCAAGGTGAGGAGATGATCATGGTGATGATGATGATGGCGATGATGTTGGTGGTGGTAATGATGACGATGATGATGAGGATGAGGATGAGGATGATGATGATGATGATGATAAAATAAACAACAACTGTAGTTCATGAAGCACCTTTCCAGTTACAAGTAACCAAACCAAAGTTGGTACAGTATTATTACCCCCTTCACTGGATTTGATACTACTATACTATACTATACAGTGCACATGTTCAACTTCTCTTGAGAGTATTCAAGTCAGTTGCCATTTTAAGAGATAGTTGAACACAAAGTGAAATTCATTGATCTTGTCTCAATTAAATTAAACTGATGATCCAAATGGTCATTAGAAGGAGATTTTTTAAACAATTATGATACAAAGTTTGATTTTTTACATTCTTATGAGTTGTTTGGACGTAAAACTCTCAGAAAATATCCATCTTTGGGCCTTAAAATTGTTTTTTTTTTGTGCATGGAAAGGGTAATGTAGTAATTATAGCTGCATCAACAGAATTTTGGATTTCCAAAACTATGTAGTTGGTAAGGGGAGCAGAAGCTTGTATCAGATAGTTTATTTAGGGTATACCAAATACATGTACATGTACCGGTATATGAAATCTTACTCAACATATCAACCTGAAACATCTCTTTGTTTAAAATAGTACTATAATTTTACACAAACTTTTGTGAATGTTGTTCAACGATAGCGCTATTAGAACCGAGCAATGGAACTGTAAAATCTTGTGCAGTATCCTTCTTAGGGAAACGCTGGCACTTTATTTCATCTTTGCTCAGTAGATGCAAATTGTGAAAGTCATATGCATACCTGTAGAAAAGTGCGAAATATAAACAGTCAGCCCCAAGAAGAAGGAAACGGTGCAGTAGACAGAGTTTAGTCATGAACATAATTGTAAAATTAGATTCTTTACAGTCATTATAATTTTTATATTTCTGCTTCACTTGTATTTTGTTTTCTCCTGGCAGAGTCAATATAGTCTTGTGAGGGCACAGCAGTCTTTCAGGTCACTAGTCCAAATTCATGAAAAGAATGGTAAGATGCAACTCCTCTATGATTTTGAATTTTGTGATTGAATTCTATCGTTTATAGGATGGTACCTAATGGACATGAAAATAATAATAATCTGGATTCAAATAGCGCTTGATGGGAAATACCGTCTCTAAGTGCATCATTCTTTCATGAGCATTGTGCGTGAAGGAACCCGATGACCAGGGAAATAATATCTGTAAAGCACTTAGAGATGGTATTTCGTATTAAGCGCTTAACGGATATTATTACTCCAGTCATCAGATTCCTTCATGCACAATTTTCTCCTTCTCCACTCCCAGGGGAGAACTCCAACCATATGATCACCGTGAGGGCATATGGCATCCACTAATACAAAGGCTTTCATCATCCTACCAAGTCCCTAGTTCTCACCTGGGTATGAAGTGGGAAATGTAGATTAATGCCTTGCCAAAGTACATTAGTGCCCTGTCAGGGATCGAACGAACCCACGACCTTTAAATTTCAGGTCTAGTGCTTACCGGTAAACCGCTCAACTAAGACACCTCTACATGTGTCTTCTGGCATTTGTAATGGGATATGCCACAAATCCTAACCCAAACCCTAACCCTGAAGTGAACAGAAAATCTAATCACAAGTGAAGCCATAACCCGATATCTTTGAGAAATCAAGATTGACTAACATGTCCCCCAGAGCAAGCATCTGTTTACCTTTTAATGGTGGGCTTAATCATTAGTAAGCATATATGAACAGACTATGAGGGCAATGGTACAACTATCATTACCGAGGCGATGATAGTTTGTATCCATTTCCCGAGTAAAGGAGGTTTATATTTGTTTTATATCCCACATCGGCAATGTCTTATTTAAAGTGAATTTTACATACCGGGTAATTAAAAGATTCAACTAGGTTTTTTGATCGTGGTGTTCTGATTCTGCAGACAGATTAGCTTCAGCTTCACTCATGATGATCGTTGAAGCCTAAAAAGACTAAACAAAACAGGAACCAAAGGCAAAATCAACAAAAATATTAATACAATTATGTAAATCCATCATTCTCAGTAGTCTATAATCCAATATTATCCAAATGACAAATGTTTAGAAGAAAAAAAAGGTCTAGTTCTAGGCCCAGCTACAGCTAGTAAGAAACTAAGACGCAATTCGTGCCGCCACAAATTTTAAGTGGTTTTAATTTGTTTTGCTTTTGTCGCGCATTAATGATATGCATTGATTGCGCTTATATCAACACATTTGTTTCATGTTTACACGATTTTAGATTCAAAGCACAACATGCAATAACATGTAATAAAGTTGATGCGCACGCATTTGACTTTTCAATTACTAAATTAAGCGTCGTTGACTTGTACTAGTTTAACACTGGCATTTCACGTACCGGGTAACCTACTTTGCTAGGTTTGTATGGGCAAATGGGACAGCAGCAAAAAATTGTGTTACAAAAGTACTATGTCAGGTACTTTGGCATATATAGCTCACGGCCATGAAGTGATGGAAAATCTATCATTGATCATATGACCTTGTTTAGACCAATCAGATTGCAAGATTCTTAGTATGCGGGATATAATAAATCATAGCTTGTGAACAAAACATAGAATTAGCTATCACCACACCCCCTTTTTTTCTCTCTCTCTCCTTCTCTCTCTTTCTCTCTATCTACATGTATATCTGTCTCTCTTTCTTCTCCCCCTCTGTTTTTGTCTGTCATCTGTCTGTCTCTCTTTCTCTTTGTCTCTCTCTGTTGTGTGCATCCATGTTATATATACTACTGGTATATATCTCTCAATTCTAAAACCACTGTTGTAGCAGCCTTGGAACCTCAAGGTGTCTTAATCGTTGTTTAAAGCTTATCTGCACTAGTTTATAGAAGGGATTAGACAACCCTCCACGGTCATTGGACAGGTGGTTCTCTCATCAACTCAGCTCTCAGTTAACATAAGAAAAAGAGGATCACGGGGGACCAATGGTCACCGATTATTTATTATAGGCATTGTTTCCTATATAGAGGGAGCAAGTAGCTGCAAGTAGTACAGTGGGCCTTTAAAGAGAAGGTTGAGTTCTGGGAAGAGATGAAAAATAATTTGTGATCTTGATCATTCTTATTATGCAAGTGTGGAAGAACATCAGATGAGACATGTTCCCTGAAAAGCATGGCTCTTCAAATGCCTTCATATTCTAAATTTGTCATGTTCATCGTAAAACTTCGGGGTANTTCTCATCATTTTGATGATTCCAGAACCTTGCAATACACACAAATTCTTATATGCTAGATGATCAACCTTTTCTGGTCGATTCCACACCGTTTCTTTCAAAATGCAATCGCATGACCAGAACTCAACTTCATCTTTAAGTGTTTTATTCTATGTCTCCTTGACATGTAATATTCTCTATAAAAAAATCATGTAATTTTGTTCTTTCTTTCCATTAGGATGGTTCACACCACCCAAGGAGGATGGCTAGGACACTGTCAGGTTTTCCAATGCGAAGCAGTTTATCTACAAAGAAAAATTGAACTTTTCCCAGATTCTTGGACTTATGTGAACTGCCTTTCCTGGCAGGTGGTGATTTTGATTGATAAACTACGAACATGGATATTATGGATATTACATTACTAGTGAAATAAAACGGTCTTTTGTAAAGATTCATTGTCATCATCATCATCATCATCTCGTGGAAAACATTTGCGTGGAGCGCTTCTAGCGAAAAACAATTGCCAATCCTGGAGACGTAGAGTGCAGTCTGTCCCTGTATATGCAGCGTTTATGTTTCATTTCCAGCAGAACTCAAGACCGATTGAGATTAAAAGCTCTGAGCAGAGTGCTACGTTATGACGGTAAACAAAGATTTGTAAACTATTATTTTTGTAATGTAAGTAAAGTCATCAGCTGGCATTTTGTACATGAACCAAGAGGGAAAGATGGATGTGATCATGTTATTCATGCATTTGGATAAGTGCTTGAATGGTAACGCTACACTGAGTTACAACCAACTTTTTCAAGTCACTCTGCGGACTTCTACTGTTTTTATCCGTTTTAATTTTGTACAAGGATTGCGTTCATGTTTGGAAGAATATTATGGATTATTCTCTCAGTCGCACGTCATAGCCTTCCTACAATGTGTATTTAATCATGATTCTACAATGTGTCTGGAAATCCTTCATTCTGCTCAGAGGATTATCGTATAAAATACATCTCATATTTGATCCGTTTTGAATGAGGTTGGTTGTATTGCTACATGTATGTACGAGCAATAGTTAATGTGAGGTTCTTAATATTTATTATATACCTCACTTAAGAAAACCAGCCATCTGATTGGTCGAAATTGCAGTCAGGGTTTTAACTATTCCTGTAAAACTCCTGGTAAAATTCCAGTTACCGGGCAAGATAGTTCAGTCTTGGTGAAATACCCATAGGTTCACATGTTAAAAACTGGTTTGACCGATTGAGGATACCGTACGTGTGCGAAGAATTGGTTGGTATTTTTAGTACGGCAATCTCGATCATATTAAACTCCAAACAAGGCAAAAATGGCTGAAGAAACTCTCCCAAGATTTCAACTTCTGGATGATGATAAATTGCGAAACTTGCTGACAGCAAGAACACCAAAAAGGGTACATGAAATCTTCCATAAATTTTTTTCAAAATAGATCTAGTAGGTCTAGATTCTAGTACGCGACAACCAGATGCTGGTGATTGTACGTCATGGACAGATGCAGATACAGATCCTTCCTGTAGAGATTGCACACATCCCAATTCATTGGCCATTGCGCACTCATGCTAGATTGGTCGATGTTTTAATTACCAGGGATTCAAACTAATATTGCTTGTGATCCTGAAGGTGATACTCGATAAGTGTCGTGTCATATGAAAGCACAGGTTGTTCTCTGTATTCTCTACAGGGCCGGCCCACCCCCAAAATTGTAAAAATATCTTGCTTAGACTAGAATCTAGATCTAGTCTACTCTCAAAGATACACTCATACAAAACAACCGTGCAGATAAACTAGAGAAAGGCCAAGGTGGTGTCATAATTTTGTTGGCATATAAAAGTATGAATGACTGCTTTAATATTTGAGAAATAGTTGTTTTTTATACGCTCTCGGGACGGTTACAATTGTGCCATTGCCCTTGGCACGCCTCGGGCAATAGCACAATTGTAACCTTCACTTGAGTGTATAAAAACAACTATTTCTCTCAAAGCAGTCATTAATACTATACTTTTTCCTTTTCTCACACAAGAAGAAAATTGTATGTTGTATTTGATTCCTTCATAGAACAGTAATACTTCTGATAGCAGGATATTCATTATCCAATAGTTCAGAAGTCTGCACGTAGTTAAAATTTTGGCAAAGCAAAAATTGTTCAAAGTCACGTCTAATGCAGTCTATTCTGCAGATAGAGAAGCCAACTCTGATACAAAGGTCACCTACATGTATGTCTATGTCACACAGCTAAGAGGTCATTGGGGCAACAATGAAATGGACCTTAAGACGAGGGTTCTCCAACTATAAGCTGTCTTCATCTGTTCAAGTTAGCTGATTATATGACATTCCTGTTCACTGCTTAATGTCACCAGTCCAGGTCTTTGCCAAGTTATTCTCCCATAGAGGAACATGCCCAAACCAATGCAAATTTCTTCTGAAAAAATTGTGATGAGGTGATCATGTTCCCCATATAGCTCCCCATCTCTCATTTTCTACAGTGGATATGCAGAAGCCTTCTCACGCACTTCATCTCAAAAGCATTGATTTGCTTTTCCGTCTCTGCATGAAATGTCCATGTTTCACAGCCATAAAGAGAGACTGATCTTACCAGTGCTCTCAACAGGTAATGGTCTCTAATAAATCAAATGGGGATGGCACAACCAGAAAGGAACCTATCCAGTATGTTCCTGTCGCTTCCCTTTGCCCCCATACATTGTTTCCTCCCTTATGTTTATCCAGAAAGAAAAATAATGGCATGAATTCTTGAATTCTTTAAAATATTTTTTTTCTTTGGTATATTTGTTCTGGACGTCATCGTGTCTGGAATGGGCCTTAAATTAAAAATAAGCTTACAAATGGGGGCAATGGGTGGTTTTGTATGTAAGCATCAGTTAAGTGCAGCTCAAACTCCTAGGTGTTGATATGAAAAGTGAAGTGTACACATTTATATGTATGTATAGTTTGTATTGACAAAGCAGATTGGTGAAATGGCCATTGTATGATGGGAGGAACCCTATCACTGCAATCCTACAGATTTTACATGTCGAGAAAAGGATAGATTTTTAAATTGCTGAAGGATTACTTTCATCATATTCCAAATTGACTAAGAGTACCTACATGTACATGTAAGTGTGTCAAAATTTAAACAAAAACAATGCAATCTTCACAAAAATAGATCGCAATGTCATTTTAACATTCAAAAACTTGAATACTTTGCCTGTGAACACATTCATTTCACAAGCTGTTCAGACTATTAAGCGTGGAGGATGACATTTTAAGGTTTGTCATAATTGCCGAAATCAGACCTTTTGTAATTTTTGGGGGCCAATTTTGTTATAGTCGATATTTACATTTCTGTAGTAAAGACTGTAAGTTGTGAGTCTTGATTTGTTTCATTCATGCACTTACTGTAGATGCATTTGCAGACAAACGTAAGACCTTCAGCCATACTTGAAATATAATTTAATTACTGGACCTATAAAGAGTATTGTTAACTTATGTTATGTACAAGAAGAAGGTAGCAACAATGACAAGTACGACATCACGTTCATACTGTATTTATATGAATGTGAATTACGGATACATGTATGATGTTTGTATTTGTGCATGTTTATGAACAGCATTGCCAGACGACAGATTATCTGCTTGCTAAGTAGTCGCTCTTTTTATGCCTCCGCTAGAAAGTAGCCGGAGGCATTAAGTTTTCGGGTTGTCCGTCCGTCCGTACGTACGTACGTCCCGTTCTCGTTATCGCGTTATCTCATGAACCGATGAGTGGATTCTTGCCAAACTTGGATCATGTTTGTATCTCACAGAGCCAATGAACTGATTAGAATTTGAGGTCACGAGATTCAAGGTCAAAGGTCACAGGGCTCATTATGTATGCAAAAACAGCTCGTGATGGCGTTATCTGAAGAAGCGATTGATGGATTCCTGCCCAACTTTGGTCATGTATGTATCTAGCAGAGCCGATGAACTGAGTAGATTTTGGGGTCACAAGGTCAAAGGTCAAGGTCACAGGGCTTATTATGTATGCAAAAAACAGCTCGTGATCGCGTTATCTGAAGAACTGATTGATGGATTCCTGCCAAACTATGGTCATGTATGTATCTTGCAGAGCCTATGAACTGCAGGCATGACAATTTTCCGCGTATCCGCGGATTTCCGCTTTTTCCTCCAATCCTAGATTTTTTTTTTTTCTCATGAAAGTGATCTGCACATAATACACATTAAACACATTTGATGGCATTGATAAAAATGTGTATTCAGAGCCTGTTTTGGGGTATGACATATGTTATATAGAATCATCTTAATCCAGATTCTCATTGAATATGAGGTTAAATATCTCACAACAAATGCACTAGATTGTACAATTCTGAACCCCAAATTTGAAAAATTTCCCTACCGTGGAAGGGGAGATACCCCCCTCCCACACCCTCCCCCGCTCGGTCACTTCGCTCCCTTGCTTTGGTTCGCGAAAATTTTTCAGTGTTTTCTATAAACAGCACTTTTCATGCCTGGAACTGATTAGATTTTGGGGTCACTAGATCCAAGGTCAAAGGTCACAGGGCTCATTATATATGCCAAAATGGCTTGTGATCGCATTATCTCAAGAAACGATTGATGGATTCCTGCCAAACTCGGGTCATGTATGTATCTTACAAAGCCAATGAACTGAATAGATTTTAGGGTCATCAGGTCAAAGGTCATGTGGCTTATTATGTATGCCTATAAATAGCTTGTGCATGAATTATCATTAAAGCCCAAAGATGGATTACAATCAAACTTGAATTTTAGAAATTGTTTCTGTTTTGGTTTGTAAAATTGCTCTATAGCGGAGGCATCATTTTCGACTGCGCGCAGTCGAAGTTCCATCTAGTTAGCTATAAAAAGAAGAGAGGTTACTTTGTCATGTGGTATGCAGGTCTCGTGCAGTCTGATATTCTCGGTGAATTCTATTATTGGAGAAAAAAAAGAAAAAAACAGTCATCTTGAAAGTATATATTTGAGGTACATCTTAAGGTTACCAATCAAAATCAGTCCTGGGCCACAAATTTACCAATCAAAATACTGAAATTTTTCCTCCAAAATACAAATATAGAGATACATATTAATTTATTATTGTAAGTAAGTTCCAAATTATGTTTTGCATGTGCATTTGCCGAATACATGTCAATGTAAAAGGAATATGATTATCTATGTTGAAGCCATCAGGAAGACATGAAAATATTAAATAGCTGTGCACAATTGAATTACTAGATTTAAATTTATTTCTACAGCCAGAAATTTCTTAAGGAAGATGGGAGTAAGCTAGTGAATAGTTAACGTGAAAGGAATTTGTAGCATCTACATGTATATGGGTAGAAGATCAAAGAGAAATGGACACATGGGTCAAGTTTAGAAAAAGCACATACTCCTTTCTGTTACCTTTTTAACTCTATTCCACACCACTTCAAATCAAACAGAAAATGATTATCTTATGACATAATGACGAAACTTTCCAACAAATCCACCTGTCAGCTGTTTCGATAGTCCTTTGCTTGACCTTTTGAAATTGAAATGAGTGTACTTTACAATGATAAATATTACACCATCCACACACGAGTTCAATAGGCAATACAATATACTTTTGAAATTACCTCGACGTTGATTTCTTGAAAGTGTTTGTGACCTTGTTGTTAGTATTGTCTGTTGTAGGGCTTGATAGATCACTCACATAATAATGCAGATCGTGCGTTATATATGGTACTCCACCAAAGATGCTATACTGCCCTTTGATGGCTTTATTGTTCCCCGTATTCTATCATATCCTCGATTATACCCTTGCTTTTTGAATGCCCTTCTAATGTGGTATTTTTGGCTCAGATTGGCCATCGATGTAAAACCTTGTACAGTGTAATACTTTTAGATGTTTTCCATATGAAGGTACCTGCAAATGAATTTTATGTTTCAAGAACACAAATTTTTTTTTGAGGGCAGGTTATCTTGTGCATATGACTACCGGTAATGAAATTTCCTTCACATATAATATTTGTTCATACATGTACAATATGAGAACTAGGTACAGCTCTGAAGTTGTTGGCCAATTATGTCACAAATGTGGCTCGGTCTTAGGTATGGTACTTGTGTGTATAGAGAAGTGAGCTATTACCAAATCAAGCTGGTTCAGTATAAATTGCCACCAAAAAAACCCCCACAGAAACCCCAAAACTGCACACTTTTGGTTACATGTAAATTAATGGCAGCTGCATGCAACAAAGGTGTGGTTTTAAAGTAAGGAATCATATTTGAAGGAGGCTTTAGAGGAACAGATAAGAAGTAATTTAGATTACTGGTTATGAGGCAAACCGTAGTGTGCTGACAATCAACCAACCCCAATACTGAATGTTCAAGAATATAATGAAATCATAAATGATACACACTTTTGGTGGAAAAGGTTTACTATCCAAATAGAGATTGATAAAGCAATCAATTATTTTGTCCTGATCGACTTTTATAGAATGTGCTTAAACACTATGTTCAAATGTCATGGAAGTTGTTTTTAATTAAGTTGATGTTATGTTGAAATATTTCCCTGGTCTAAGCAACCCATTTAAGGAAATTCCTTTAGGTCATTTCTCAAAACTAAATTCCTTAACCATGACTAAAGATTACTTTTATTCATGCTCTGCAATGTTTTCTGACAAATGTTTACATGTGGGCATGATAATGAATCGCTTGTTAATGTTTCCCATTCCTGCTCCATTAGTAAGGTTTTGTGCAATATAAAGGCTAACATTCTGTAAGCATTTACAATTTTTCTTGTTTATCCTAAGATTATTGAAGGGTTTTGCATTCATGATTACATAGGATCTTTAACCAGCATTCGTGTATCTTTGGCGTTATTATATAATTTTTTCTTACGTCTTACATGTTTGCAACAACTTAATTAAACATGTAATCTTCACAACTTTAAGGTTCTACTGTCCATACTTAAAGAGAAGGTTGAGTTCTGGGAAGAGGTGACAAATAATTCGTGAACTTTATCATTTGTTATGATGCAAGTGTGGAAGAACATCAGATAAGAGATGTTCCCTGAAAAGCATGGCTCTTCAAATGCCTTCATATTCTAAATATGTCATGTTTATCGTAAAACTCGGGGGG
>BEXV01002340.1:41758-69021 GCA_003118195.1 Hemicentrotus pulcherrimus
CCCCCCCCCCCCCTCACTGCGTACGCGCCTGACCAGCATCGCTTTGTTTAACTCATCTTGTTGATTCATCTTGAATTAACAATACACTTCCTTGATGATATACAGCTGAAATGAGGGCGATGTTTTACTGTTTCCAGGCAAAGCTAGAAATCAAAGACTCCCAACAAGTATACTTTTGAAACTCTGCTCATACTTAGGCTCCATTAAGTATGGAACATTTCGTACACTTTATCTTATTTTGTTACAGCTATACCTCCAGATTTGCCACACTTAAAGGTATTACAAAGTTTTGGGAAATTTTGAAAAATGGGTGGATAGTGATTCTTTGCAATTTTGATATATTAGGATGCCCCTGTGGATGTATCAAAAGCTCTAGAAATTTTAGACCCTAAAACACTTCTGCTTTCGAGAAAAATTGAATGTAAAGATTTATCGGTGCTCCCGATAAATGTTGATGAATTTCAAAAAGCTCCTACGGCCGTACAATGGTAGCTGCGACCATGAACATCTCAGAATATGTAGTTGTGGTATATAATTTCCGAAAGGGAATAGCTGATCGGTCGATTTTAGTCAATAAACATTGTTTAATTGCTTAATTAATATCTTGACCTTGAGAGGGAGCTATTCAACATAAGTTGTTTATTATTTTCAATTTCATAACTTTAGGGTCGATTTCGACCGCGACAACGACCACTGAATAATATAGGATCGCATATGCTTCGAATATGTTCATTTGAACCAAATTAATGACCCCATACCAAAACTTTGTATTACCTTTAATATTGTTATTGTCTTCATTTTCTATTCCTTCTATCACTTTTATCATGCCTTTACCAGGAAGGATTCGGTGAATCTCCTTGCTTTGTACGTCTCTTACTGCATTCTCATGTACTTTAACCCTCAAATTGAACAAATGGTGAGTAAAATCACACCTGCTTGCTGCACCCACAAACAAAGGGACAACAGCGATAAAGATCGAAAGCCTATTGCGCAACCCATCAAAAATGGAAACGCTCGCGGTGGAGGTGATGAAATGGAGTTGACTCGCCTCCTCGACGGTTCGGACGAAGATCGTTCACCAGTTCGTCATCAGATAAATGGTCAAGTGACCACGGGCCTTCATGGCCCTTATGGTGCAGATGATGAAGTAGGTAAGACCTGAAGCCGTAGCGGCAATATGATTGATATCTTTTTAATCTGAGAGATAATGATAGTACACGAGATCAGTGGTGTGACTACAGTCATGACAGTAGAGCACAGTAGAGGGCACAGTATTTAGGGAGGGTTATGTGCCTCAATCCAATTGCCACAAGTTGAAGAAATTAAGGAGAAAAGGAAAGGGAGACTGAAGAGAGAGAGACGATTGGACTCCACCTACCCCTTATACTTTGCATTTCACTCATCAAGAACGGTGAGTGCCCCCTATAAACAAGTGCCCCCTCCCTCACCTCTATTCTTGGACCCACTCATGCTACACCGCTGCCCGAGGTGTTTTAAAGATTGCTGCTTTAAATGACCACAAATGAAAACAGCTGTGTTCATCGTATCTTCATATCACTCATTTTATTTCATACATGTCATAATACCCTGAAAGACAAGTTAGAACCATTGGCATAGCCTTCATTTTTGTACACCGAAATGCAATAATAATTGTTATGATATAATGACTAATTGTCAAATGAAGCACAAGGTTTGATAAATTTATTTTAAGCTTTTTATGATTTGTGTGTATCTGGCATGTGAAAAATGATGGTTCTCTCGTAAGATTTGAAGAGTTGATAATGTCAATCCATGGGTTCAAACATTCAGACTATTATTCCTTACTATATTTCTTATTACCTAGACGATGGGGGGAACAACAACGACAAATCTGTCCGATCGGACCCCCGTCGCGACTTAGAACGGAATGACAAAAGAGACAAGGACAACGATGGCGACGACGACGCAGACACAGAGCCCGGTTCACCCTTCGAGCTCCCGGTGAAGGGGGTTGGTCGATACGCTCATATGCTTGCCTTTCCCATCATCGCCGTCTTTTTTATTTCTATTCCGGATTGTCGGAAGAAACGATTGAAGCGACTCTTTGTTTTGACTTTCATATTCGCCCTGTTGTGGATAGGTTTTTTAACGTACATACTAGTCTGGATGGTCACTGCTTTCGGTAAATGTTCTCATCATTTCAATTTAAATTATATGTTTTTGTTTTTACCTGTGATACAAGTCCCTCTATAGCTTTTCCCTATTCTGTCCAACTTTCTCTTAAATTTCGCAGCTTTCTTCCTCTTTGGCCAGTCAAACCGACCGTTAAGCGATGAAATTATGGCCACTCGGCCTAATGTAACGTCCCAGAGTCCCATAACGCCGGTCTCATGAACCCTCAGAAAAGAATGTCAGAAGGACTGCGAGACCAACGGATCAGTCTCGTGTGCTATCAGTCTCGTAGGCTGTTGTCTCGTTAAACCACAGACAACTTTTCAGAAGGTCCAAGCAAGGCCGATGTTGTTTATCTCGTGGCCTGTAGGTCACGAGGTCTTTTAAATAAAATAATTGTTATTATTCCCAACTCTAGAATCAAACGGAAAATTATGTTTTGCCATCAAACATAACAATATATTTCCAACCTTGTTGTTTTATCGTAATTTGATATGCTAACAAAGGCTTCTTTAGACGTAGGAAGTTATGGGCTTCAGCCCAATTAAAGAACATGTCAGCTTGTTAAGAGATTCAATGCAAACGTTACCATGGAAACAGGAAAATTAAAAACATTCACAGTATCAACAAAACAAAAAAATATTGATCATGTTAGAATCATGATGTGTTTACCCTCTTCTGGCAGGTGACACGATTGGCATACCGGACACGGTTATGGGCCTTACCCTCCTGGCGGCAGGAGCCAGTACTCCTGATACAATGCTGAGTATCATTGCTGCACGTGGAGGTAAACATTCAAATAGTCTGTTGAGGGCTAGAAGGACATTAAGTCTGCGCTAAAGTGTATGAGTCAGCCCCCCTTCTGGCTCCAAACAAACGAAATGGTGGACTTGCTACATGGTCGATTTCGTTTACTAACCGAATCCCTAATTGCAACCCAATCGACCAGACACTAAATACCTATAACCTAACCCTTACCTATAAGCCAATTGCATTCCTAACTTAACTCCTATATCATGTATCTTTGATGCAATACACCCGAGGTAACTATGTTGCTAAAATAGCTCCCAACAACAGAGTTGTTATCGAACTTAAAACTAACATGCATTAGCGATTATTAAAAATAACATGCGAAAAAACAATGTTTAGTTTAAAATTTAATAAGACATTGCACAGTAACTGCGCATCTCCTTTACAAACGGGAGTAAACAATAAATTGCAAACTAGAGGCATATATTGGTGATCTTGCACATAAAAAGAAGATATTCCCGATAGTTCAACAACTTTACGGACAATACTTTTGGTGTACCCTTCAATCTGACTTTCGTCCACTTCATTCGTCCACTTCATTTAAACACTTCAGTTAACAAGTTGTGTATTGCTTGATGTAAATAAGAATATTCGTTACGTAATATAGAAGAGGAATCAGCTAGTTCATTGATTTAAAAGAAGTGCATTCGATTCTATTTCACATGATCTACCTTTATCTAAAACTATCGAATCACAATTTTAAGGAAGCAGGGGTCATGGGACTATGTACTTAGCGTGACGAAGGACATTCTAGAAGACTTTAATTAAAACAATTTTGTTAGCGATCGCCGTATTGTCATGAGTGAAGCTGTATTTTCATGAGCGAATAATCACAATCATATATTGATATTATTTCTAATGCAAATTTTGCGTTTAGAAAATTCGTTTTATAAAATAATGACTACTAGTTTTATCGATAGATTTTTTTTTTTGATTTTTTAAAATAATTTCTTTTTGATAGGCAATGTTTTCAGATGCTCATATCACAATTACACTTTTTTTTAAAAGTGTGATCCTAATCGGTTGACACAATGGCTTAATGTTGTTGTGTTAACCATGAGGGATTAAGTAATGAAATGCAAAAACATATTTTGATATAAATTTAAAATATTTTACATATAAAATTGAGCATTTGTCTTCAATTGATCAGACGTCATGAAATGGGCGCACTGAACCTATTCGTGACCCATGTTTTTTTGTTTGTTTGTTAACGTTATAAAACAATACATTTTAATTTCCTGCTATGATTTCATTCATGGTTGTCTTCATTTTGACATTGCCTCCCTCTTAGGGTACGGAGACATGGCCATCTCGCATTCGATCGGCAGCAATCTATTCGACATCCTCGTCGGCCTCGGGCTTCCCTGGTTTATCCAGACCGTTATCATTGACCATCAATCAACCGTCACCGTTTACAGCGGGGCGATCTCGTACATATCCGTGCTCCTCCTATTTACTGTCGTCATAGCCGTGGTGCTCATTAACGTCTGCAGGTTTAGACTAGGCAAAACACTCGGGGTATTTTTTATTTTTTTCTTCGTCATCTTCATCATTGTCTCAATTATGTTTGAATTAAACCTTATCGTTCCCGGATTAACATTACCGCCATGTAACTAATAACTTCCCTAGAAAATAACAAACTTTATTACAACGCCGGTACGAAACGGTAACAAATCGACAACAGGTCGAAGAGGAAATTGATCTCGAATAGCCGAGATTCGGTCAGTTTGACAAATGTATCACTGTGCGATCCGCCTGTACAGATAAGAATCATACGGGATGAAGTCATTCTTGAAAAAGGGGATTGTCTTCATGATGTTGGACATGAATATAACACTACGTCATTCATGTTTCGTTGTGCCTGTAGACTGTCTCCCTCTATACCCATTATATAAGTTGTTGATTTTTTTAAAATCCGTGAATAGTTTAGCGAAATTGTCAAACTACAACGTCGCCGACATCCCGTATAGAAACGAGTGTTATTTGCAATATTAGTGTTAATGGCTACACCAGTGTAGCAAATATCAAATTTGATTTGCTACAAACTTGTTTTGATCCGACGCGTCCAATAATCTCTATGAGCTCCTCCAATATACCGCCCTTCTATAATTACATTAATACCAGTGTTTCATTCCAGGAATCAGGATTGATGTAATTAGAAGGATTTATTCAACACCTACGTGTATCCTTGTCATTTGATTGGAGGATTGTTGGTCACAAGATATTCAATAGATGTTATATTGCACGACCGTGCATTTATGGTTATATGCGCCGTGCATTTTTGGTTATATGCAGACTGCATACCTCTCTGCCGTGCGCGTATCCCTGTGTGTATCTGACGCGAAGGCAATGTGAATGTAATCGAGAAGGCTTGACTCCAACTTTAATTTATCTTTAATATAAGGAGTAAAGCATAATTTGTTGATTAACGTTCTATTAGATCTTCTTTGATGTTGTATAAAAACAAATAATGAATGTTTTTCATTCGTTCAATAGTGCGAATATTTTCATTCGTTGAAAGATTAACGTTAATTCTATTCAACCCATGAAAATATTCGCACTATTGAACTCGTAACCATTCATTATTTGTATAATATTGGAGGAGCTCATAGAGATTATTGGACGCGTCGTAAAGGAGATCAAAACAACGTGGGTGAGGTCTAAATGAATATTAACACTTTTGCGAAATGCTAGACAGGTGGAATTAAAATCAACTTTGGTAAGGGGTTTCCTATTTCAGTACTCTCCATTCATGACTTTACTTCTGGTAAAGAATCCTGTACTATGTCATAATACTAGTAACGAATGTTTATGTACATGATTGTAGATTTGCCGTTTTCGACGGTGTATACATTTTGGGAGGATATGAAAGAGTGTTGTTAGATTCATGTTTAACGTAGAATAAATTGCTTTTGTTGTTTATCTTTTTACTTGTATCTAAGCTTCTGTGCCAGAATTATAAAAAAAAAGCAAGAGGATATTTCAATTGAGGAATAGTTCGATGGGAAAAATGGCAAATGTTACGAGTAGAGACAAACAATTGGGTCCTATTTACCTAGAGAAGTCACATCATTACTTCCAGTGGACCCTGCTATTATTTATTATTATTACTCCGGCATTGCCAGGTGTTCATTCACACCCGGGTAGAGAGGGGCAAAAGTGGGCAGACACCTTGTCAAAGAATGTAAGCACCGAGAGAGGATCAGACCCAAGACCTCTCGAATGAGAGTCAAATGCCGTTGACCAATGCGTCACAGTGCTCGCAGAGTCCGAACGCATTAAGAATTGAATACGGTAGGGACATTAGAGAATTAATTCTATATCCTCATTCGGAATCTTTTTTTTTTTTCTAGAAAAAGACTATTATTGTCTATTTATTCAAACTATTGTATATTTATATTTTTCTATTTATAATCAAGCCATATTACGATATTATTTTAGGCAATATTCGACTCTGATTTTGGTGCAATGGAATTATCTTTTAAGCAAATCTGTATATAGAGGCTGAAATATTTTAATCTTTCAGAAAGTGGAATTTTGAATATTAAATACGATTACATACATGAATATGCGCTGGAAACTTGATTATTGTTGTCAACTCCTTCTTCCCCTTCTTCTTCTTCTTCTTCTTTTTCCTCTTCTTTCTCTTCTTGTATCTCTTCCTCCTCTTCTTCTTTGCTGTGGATTGCAATGATACCTCCCTATACTTATACACTGGGTGCAACTCTAATATTGATTTCCATTAATTCCAAAGATTCGCAATGATGGCAGCATCGACTTGTAATTACATTGTTGTAATTACATGTAATTACTTGCAAGATATAAATTATTTCCAAGTAATGATGGACCCCGTATTACCGGTTTGTATGCACGAGGTGACATTTCTAGGGCGTTTTTACCTGCGTTTGTCCAGTCTGTGAAGGCGAAATGAGCCCATCCGCCGATTACTGAAGCCTTGATCGCAATTATCATTTTGTTTCACTTTATGAATAATATCACTCTGACTTGACCTGTCAGAGAACAAAAATTCAGTGACGCCGTCCTAGCCAATCACATAATCATGAATAACGCATTGTGCGTAACGGGCTGGAATAATATCAGTATGGGATGAGCTTCCTACAAATATCATTGAGCTGCCCACATTGAGGCAGTTCAAGGAAGCCATCAGCTCCGAATAGTCACAGCATCATCATTTTTACTTGCACCATAAACATGAATTTAATTAGGCACAAATTCACACAAGCCGTCCACCGTCGGCAGAAGATCACCCTTGTCTAGATGCTGAAGAGGCTTTGACAAGGAGCAGGGTAGAAGTAGAAGTAGGCCTAAAGCGTTATAGGAAATGTTTTGTTCTGTCATTTTGCCTTGCCATGAAAACAGGTGAAAGGAAAGAGGATATATAGAAGCGAGAGAGAGAGAGAGAGAGAGAAAAAAAGAGAGAAGTGAGAAAGAGAAGAAAGAGAGAGAGAGAGCAGAGGGAGAGAGAGGGAGAGAGAGAAGAAAAAAGAAACGAAGAGGAAGAGAAAGAGGGAGAGAGAGGGGGAGGAAGGGAGGTTATCCATTTGATGTGCAAAAGGGCATATCTATATCCACGTCACGGTGAAACAAAAAGGTGGGCTTATTCACAGTATCTAACAGTAAATTAAGAAAAACTGTAAATTCACACACGTCTACTATGTACTGTACGCATGAAAATATACTGATGTCTAATTGTACATAGTTGCCCATAAAGTTAGATAATCTTTTCTTACATCTTTTCATAAAATGATTGTGACAATGTGATGTATTCTTTATAAAGTTTTGTTATATTCTTAGCATTGAATTAATCGATTGGTTAATCTTTATTGATGAGTAATGCTGGAAAGATCTATCAAGAATAAATCGTATCGTCACAATCATTTCATGAAAAGAGGGAAGAAAATTTATGTTCATTCTGCTGGCAACAGTGTAAACATAAAATTAATATAAATATATTTTTGCCTAGACCTCGAAGGTTTTGGGATATGACATGAATTATAAATGAGAATACAATGTCACGATGACAACAATTATTAATTCCAAATTGAGTCAAGTTCGAGCTCATTTACCTCACAAGCCAAAAATCTCTTTAAATCACATTCAATCAAGACATCTAGAATGTCCAGAAACCCAAGTTAAAAGACTTTTCTGAAAGTAATTATATTTCATTACCTTTGGCTATCGCAGCGTTTACCTTTATGACCAAACTCTCCCTCAATAACCGAATAAAGGATATTGTATCCCGTATCGTAAGATCGTTGCTTAAGGAATACACAGCAAAAATAAGAATAATACTAGGAAAGACGTTTCCTGCCAAAAAGTTCAATTTATTGCTGACTTCACGATTAGTTGACTTGGAAAAAAAGTGAACTATTCGTTTTCCCGTCGCCCTTTCCCCCCAAACTGACAAAATCCAGCGAGCTTCCGGGATTTTAAACGCCTCCAGCGGGCAACTGCCGAGGTGTCACGGCGCTCACGCCGTGCAATTTACGCTGAGCCGCAGTAACTGCATTACACTACTGAAATAAGTGTAACGCGTCAGCAAATCAACATTCAATAGGGACTTTTAGATTGAGTGGACGAGAACACGACGAACGCCGACTGATCATGCGTGTCAACGTACTCAACTGCCCATTTGTTGAAATCTTTTAGATTGCACTCGACGATATACATGCATGCAGGAAGTAACACTATGAACATGACGGGCAGTCGGACAAAGAAAGAGGATTATATTCACCTGCTAAGAACAATAGTATTTCAATAGTCAGACTGCCAACTGCATAATATAAATGGAGTGGGTAGTCAGTTTCCATGTGCAGAAGAAAGTAATTCGCTGGCACCAGAATTGGTGGAAATACCATTAATGGGAGTACAAATCTACACACAGCAAACCCGTTGGCCCATCAAGAACTACCCCCTAGTCTCTCGGAGCATGCTCGGAGATTTGTCAGGCGAAGGAAAAGCAAAGCTGGTCATAAAACTCAAGGCTAACCCTGGTGATTGACAGCACCTGTTATTGGGTAAACACCCGAACGGTGTCGAATTCCCCATGAGAGCTGACTTCTATGTGACTTTAAGTGTTGCTAGGTAGGTCAATCCATAATGTTTGTCCTACCTGGTAACATTTAATGTATGCAGCTTTGATTATGTCTATTGAAATACTTTTATTCTTATCAGGTGAATAAAATAATTTGTATTGAGGCACTTCACAAAGACTTATGCATTCAATTTGGTTACATAACGAAAATGGCCTATTGCTGTGGTAGCTACATCCCTACATTGCTATTATGTAAAAATGTGTAGGTGAATATGCATGTGACACCTATTCTACACATTTTTACATTATAGCAGGGAAGGAGTGTTCCTTGTCTACCTGAGGAACTGTATATTTTATGCGCACGCGGCATTTACTAGTACCTTACTAGATTTAGGAAAATCCAGGTTGACACATTCTCGATCGCCGACTGAGACGACGTGACTCATGCGCAGTGCCTTAAAATGACGTCACAAGTTGGAGTTAAAGCTATTGACGTGCATTTCTAAAAGTCCCTAATGATTCATTTGAGCCGTGCAATTTCCCTTTTCTTTCTTTTTTTGTTTGTTAATGTGATGTGAATGTGAGTACGGTACATGCTATTACAGATGTGGCCAAGGGATGATATATGTGGAAGTTATATAAAACAAATATACAATGACTCATTCTCGGAACAAGCTAAAAACTTTTCGCAATTTACGCTGAGCTGCAGTATACGATCATGTTGATGGAACACATTTGATTGATAGGTCGTATTTGATATTTGATTGATACGCAACTTAGCCTTGATCTTTGCTTTATGTACCGTTCAATACCCGTTTGAATTCCCACAATTTTAAATCAACTTCACTTCTATTATTATAACAACACAAATGATACAGTTGGAATACACGTTGCATTGTGCACACAGCAAAATATTTATTATCATATCAATAATCACAAAGAGAGTTTGTTTGAGTTAGTTTGAGATTGAAACACCATAGTACATCACATATATTCTAGCTCACCTCAACCTCTCCTTAACACACATTAATATCAGTGTCTCAGCATGCATTTCACTCCACACCTTCATGTTCGTCATGAATATGAAAAATAAATTAAATCTCAAATCTGATGTGGTCGAGAAAATAAATTAATTATTGAAAGCCTCAAGATAAAAGAATGAGTAATTCTGACAGTGTTCATGAAATCGATAAACGTTAAACTCTGATATTGTAAAGAGGGAAATTAATGCTTATTTTCAGTAAGGTTTGTGTTTGTAGGATCTAGGCCTAAAATTAAGAATACAATTAGGGCAAACATTTTCAGTATGCCATTTTGGGTTTAGAGATCCGCTACTAAAACTCGCTAACCAGTTTTCCAGAAAAGGACTGGTTTTGTAAAGCGGATATCCACAGAAAAACGCAATTCGTGTACTCTGTACAATCATGAAAGATCTTTGGTATTATATACATACGTAATAACAAAGTCACTTGTATATAAAATTCTGTTTACTACAATAAAACTTAACGGGAACCTTATTTCCAACCGAGAGCTACAAAAATAAACAAAACCTATTTGCATATAAAAATCAGATAAAGCTTTAGTCGAGTTAGTTTTATGGGTTGATTAAAGACTCATACATGTATTATAGTCATCGCTTACATTACGTAAATTTCATAACATCCAAAAAATGTAAAACACTGCACATAACATTATCTCAAAATAATATTTACATGATTGAATAGGAGCAAAAATGAAAAGAAAAAATAGCGACAAGATATATACTATAAACTATTTTCTAGATCACACTTATTAATGTAAAAGTCTTACAAAAATACCTCATGCTATTTCATTTTTATTCCCGAAAAAACACAACAAATATTATCTTAAATTTGTCTCTGTCCTGAAATCAAATGTTACCTGAAATAAAATAAGTGTCGAATTGGTGCACTGTTGAGTTCATATGGATTGATGCATGTTCTTTATTCCAAAAGTCACATTATAATGTTTCAAGCAAAGATTTAAAAATGGAATGAAACTCCACATGATTATCACAAATATTTTGTGATAATCATACTTTTAACAGACTTGTCAAACTTCAAAAGATGAATGTATCTCGGTAAACCGGGTGACTAGATGATTAAGTACAAATTTATCAGCCAACATTATTATTTATATGCTATAAGTTGTTTCATAATATTATGCACCTGTAAACTTAAAACGAATACAGTACGTTTCATTAGAATAACTATTTTGTATCATTCAGTGAAAATTATGGCGAGTTATGATAAATATTTGAAAGCCTCTATCAAGTCACAAGGGTTCTCAAAATACGGTGGGACGGATTATGGGGGTGGATGAGGGGTGGATAATGATGTATTCCACCCCACT
This sequence comes from Hemicentrotus pulcherrimus, assembly GCA_003118195.1. Taxonomy (NCBI): domain Eukaryota; kingdom Metazoa; phylum Echinodermata; class Echinoidea; order Camarodonta; family Strongylocentrotidae; genus Hemicentrotus; species Hemicentrotus pulcherrimus. The sequence goes on from BEXV01002340.1 coordinate 53,145, forward strand.
CCTATTAACTGCAGTCATATACCACAGTGTGATTGCAATAATATAAAGCCTTTTTACAAACGAAATGGTTCCCAAATTAGGGACAGGACGGAATTTGGATATGTACTTATTCAACGGGCGTCATGACTCTATCCATTGGAGTTTTGGCCCAACCATCATTCTGAGCATCCTTTATGATGGTATCAATATGGGGTCCATCAGGAGGGGGTAATGGGGATCCAGGAAGGTCTGCAGCGTCCATGATAGGGTCTTGAGTAGCAGGTGCCGGGGCTGGGGCAGCAACCTCGTGAACACTATGGGTTTGGTTGGCCGGAGCTGTTGGTGGGGCATTGGATGCCTGGAAAGCAAGAATTGAGGTATCCGCGGTAGTGGATAAAGGAAAAAACGGACACTTTAAAAACACAAATGAGTAATAGAGTAGTCTGCATATACAGTTTAAAAAAAGAAGAAATAGAATGATGTAATTAATGGATTGAGTTTAAGTTTGTTTTAAGTTGTTGTTTTTTTTTTACCCATCATGCCGATTGTAGTATGCATGAATTTACACAAAGAAGAATCACATATTCTTGAAAAGAATCTTTTCTCTCAAGCTTTAAAAGCTGTAAAAATGAAAGGTAACAGCTAAACTGTATTAATATAGGCCTTGCACATATATAAGCATATATTCATTGCAATGAGTGACAATACAGCATAACACTACGCATCATCCCAGATTGCTATCCCCCCAAAAAAAAAAAAAAAAAAAAAAAAAAAAAAAAAAAAAAAAAAAAAAAAAAAAAAAAAAAAAAAAAAAATGAAAAAAATGAGAAAAAAATGAAGGAAAAAAAATGGAAAAAAATGAAAAAAATGAAGAAAAAAAAATGAAAATGAGAATGAAAATAAATAAACAAATAAGTGAATAAAACAGAAAATGATACGCTATGTCATCAATACGAAATAATGTAATTAAACATTTACTTATCAACCAACCTGGTTCGCAGATTCAACGGGAGCAAGACCACCAGCGGTGCTTGTCCCATTCCTGGCACCATTACCGTTCGTGTTCTCGATATCAGCATTACCGACCTTGGAGGACGAATTCTTCGACATCACGACCACGATGGTGATGATAATAATTAGGATCAAAACCAAAGGTATGACCACGGCAATGATGATGATGACGGTAGAACTTAGGCCACTGCTTCCGCTCTCACCTGTTTAGAATATAGAATGTATTGATAATTAGGCGCCATGGCTAAGTTGTAGAGCAATGGTCTCGTGGTTGGGAGGTCTCGGGTTTGAAACAAGGTCAATGCGCTAGTGCCCTTTGGTAAGGCTCTAATCCTCATTAGCAGTCAGGTAAAACACACACCAACCACCCAACATTATCAAAGCAACACGAAGTTAGACCGTTTTCGATTTATTTTGTTTTGTTGATGCATTGCTATTTCATACAGTATTAAATCAACAATGACCGTGGTCATATATCTCACTTTGGAATCATTCAAAATTAAAAGTAATATTAGGATAAGAATGATTTTTCTTTTTTTTAAATCGAACTAATTCGCTTCCAGTTATCATGTAATGCTTATTATATGAGATTGCACTTAAAACTGAGATTACGTCTTTTAATTTCAACTTTAAAAAAAAGAAGAAAATTTAAAGAAAAAAATGTTATGAATGAATATTGAAGTGTTTCTAGTTTAGGTTATTAACTGCAGGCCAACATAATGAAAGGAACCAATATGGATACATTTCATGATTTGTCAAATAATCGTTATACTCAGCTTCCTCAACGAAGTTTTAAAGCACCCTACACATGGATTATAAAATTAAAGTTGCACTTACTGACTTCCGTTGTCGCAGTCAAGGTTACAGCATCTGAAAAAAGAAGATATTATCAAGATTATGAATAATCACAATGATCTACAAGTAAATCTAATAATAAATGTTTAAATATTTCGAAAAACATCACCATTAAGATATCCCATTTTGCTGCAGAGCTATAAATTAACTGACAATTGATAGTTATAGATGAAACCTACGCGCATGCAGCACAGAACCACGATAAATTACAATTCGTAGGTATATTCCAAATATTTTTAAGAAACGACAGAAGAAAAGAAACATCAATCATTAAAACAGCATACCGGTAGAAGAAGTGGCGTCGTCAGCTATCGTGGTAGCCATCAATATCGTAGTAGGAGAATCGACAGCGATCAGGGTGAAGGCTGTAAGATGAGTAGTTTGGCACTCAGACAAGTCCGATGAGTGGTAGAAGGTCGTAAGTCCATCCTGACTCCAGGAGCTGCTGCTAGTGTCCCACCAATAGCAGTCATAGACTTTATCGGATTGGAGGCGTGAAGCGGTCATGTTGATCGATATGTGGCTGCTCAATCCGGTAATACTCAACTCAGAATCTACCAAAGTAAAACAGGTCAATGTTATCGGATTATGATGAACATAAACATATCATTTTCAATTTCATGTGTATCATGTATGGCAAGAGAAACACTGTTCCTATTTGTCGCTAAAGAGTATTCGTGTTCAACTCCGCCAACACTCTATTAGCGCACAGTGGATTTCAAGGTGTAATCGAACCAGGTGCAAATTTCAAGAAGTGAGTCAGACATAATGCTTTTGATGAGAACATACACATCACATCAAGCAAGGGTTCGAAACTTCAACCTCTTAATTGAAAGTCAAGTTAATGAATATCATGGTACTCCTCTGTTATAAATCGTTAGTACTTTTGATAGATGTGTTATTAATCTATTGCAATATTGTATAAAGAAATAAAGCAATTTTAAATAGGTGTGCAATTTCATCACATGCTATCACATGTTATCACTATTTTACTAGTATCAGATTACATTATACAATGTTAGATGATAAAGTTTCTGATACATAAGAGTGCAACAATAATTTTAATTTTACAATCTTCATGTTCTCCTATATATTCAGATATCTCTTGTTGACGATTTCAAGAAAATCAGAGATTCAATTATGAAATTGGAGTCTAATGACATACTGTCACTCGGGTCAAGCAGATCGATTTCAAGGATAGAAGATGCTCTGTTAGCCTTATCCTCGTCCGTGGTCGAGTAGTAATCAACATCGTCGTCGTACTGAGTAAACCTGATTTGAACACCAGAACAAGTGCTTCCAGAAGCACACGACCAACTTGCACCATATCTATAAATGCATAGAAACATACACGAGAAAGACAAGAGGGTGATAATGATTTTTTCAAAATTTCAGAAAGCACGTCATTTCAATCGTTTGAAAACTATTAATGTGTGCAAGAAATTTTTATTTTTGATTACGATCTTAGAAAACATCCTTCCCCTTCATAGCATCCCTATACTCATATAATGTCATAAGCAATGTCTCCATGTCTTGGCAGTGATGCTGAAACCATGACGACAACAAAAAGAGACCATTTACCAGTACTAATGTAAAAAAGAGATATAAAAAAAAAGAGTGAGTGGAAAGAGAGAGAGAGAGAGAGAGAGAAAACAAAAGTGTAGAGGTAGAGAGAGAGAATGACAGATAGAGCAATTCAGAGAGAGAGAGAGAGAGAGAGAGACGGAAAGAAAAGGCAGATAATGCGAGAGAAAAGAGGAAGGAGGGAGGGAGAAGAGAGAGTGAGAGAGAGAGAGAGAGAGAGAGAGAGAGGGGGGTGGGTAGAGAGGGAGAGAGAGAGAGTTGAGAGTGAAGGGGTGATAGAAAAAGGAATCGGGATCAACTTCTATCACTCACAAGCTCTCGATCTCGCTTCCGAACTTGACGTTGAAGGATGTGATGCTGGATGTAGTACTGAGGGTATCACTAGGGATAGCATAGAAGGCCCTGGTGGTTACAGAACCAGACCTGGTCTCTGTAGGGTCCCCTCCAAGTGGGATCTGACTCAGCTGGCCCTGGATTAATGTGTTCCACAGGGTCCTGAAAATAAAAGAAACATAATTTGAATCTATTTTTCTTAACGGATTATGATTCTATCGCTACGTTATCCTCCCCTCTTCAAAACCAGTAAAAACAAAAGTTAAACAATAGAGTTAAATTAAATACCAATAAAACAAAATTAAAAAAAAAAAAAAAAATAGAAAATAAATAAAAAATAAAAAATAAATAAATAAAGAAATAAAAAAAAAAAATAAAAAAAAAAAAAAAAAATTTCAACTCCATAAAGTATACACACTTAACATTGCCTTCAAATCTTAAATAAGTTATGGAGCCCTTTTGATGATCCTTTTTTGGTTCGAATTAAAAATATATGAAGTTTAAGAAAATGCCTGAAAAGTGTCACCTACAGAGTATTTACAGGGTATACTCACGTAATTTTTGCAAGCATGTCCGAGTTGTATTGAGGGTAGAGTTCAGCGGCGATCTCGCTTGTCTTTGTAAGAACGATCTCGGCGCTAGACTCGGGAAGCCCTTCATCACTGAAAACAGCTACGAGCTCATCTAGAATGTCCAGGTAGATGTCTGATATCAAGTGAAAAGATGGAATAATTTTATTAGTAAATATGTATCCTCTTTGATTTTAAATTACTGTGGAATTGAAATAGGATCTATTTCGCATTTTCCTATCGATTTCCATATTTACTACAGTCTTGAAATAATTAACGTATTTTATGAGCCTGACCCTGATGTGACAAAATTGTAATCACTACATGGAAAACATTTGCCAAAAGTACTGATTAGATGAGAATTAATTATTAATGTCCAACATCCTGGAAAACATCAGGATGCTTTTGCTTTAAGGCTGACATAACAAAACTAATAGATAACTACAGATACTTTCAGGTTGTAAATGAAAACAAAAATCGGTTATAATACGCCAAAAGGCTTTGAAATGATTAACACGACTTTATAGCTCCAGCAATTGTTAGCAATGCATAGTCCCTCAACGAATACCTGGACATGTACACTGTATTACAAATGTATTGCCATATAACCATGTGAGTACGATCTAACTTCCCTCACAACTCACTAAGATTCGTCATTACCCATATCAGACAATGTGAGATCGGCAATGACCACGCAATCCGACTGATCTAGCAGAGTTTGGGCGGTGGCCGTGTCCAGGACCGTCGACGAGATGGCATTCTGAAGTAGATCCAGCTGCTCAGTAGCTGTGCTGGATGTCTCCGAGACTGCTCTTCGTTTCCTGCTCGTGCTGTCGACACCCACTGCCGTGATGGTGTTGAAGTTTACCAGCGCATCCAGGAAATTACCTGTTGAGACAGAAACGGAATGGAATCGGTTGTTTGATCATTTTGGGAAACGACAATTAAAAAACCCAGCATGTATATTTTTTAAACAATTAAAATCTACCAAGCAATGACGATTGTTATTATCAGTTTGACGTCCACTGAGCTGGGGAGGGAACAAAAGAACAATAATACACCTGATCGTCAAGTCTTTCCTCCAGGTATACGACACCGGGATTAGCCCCCCCCCCCCATCTTTAATAAAGATTGCAGTTGAGTTTAAACGTGTAAAGGTGTTGAGTCTCCTACAAAGGACATTCATTTAACATTCGATCCGAGGGACGGGTGATTTAAGATTAAATAAAAGTTATGTGATTAGTCGAAATGCTTCAAAGTGAGAGAAAAATCTGTTTCACCGGATTAAAAAATATCAAAGTTCAACAACTTTTCTACATAATAATGTTTTATATTTATTTAATATCTTATTAATGTTGGAAAAACAATAGGCTGATGATATTGACGTACCCGAAAGCTTTTGTGGTTCCACCAGATTGATTATACTTTCATCAAACTGTTCTTGACTGAAAGATGCGATGGCAGTGACCTCCAATGTAAGACTGTATGAGGAACAGCTTCCGAAATCATTGCATACCTATCACAAGAGGAGAAAAAAAGGGCAAATTAAGATTTAGGGATTTGTTTATCCGAATATGAAATAGTAGCTTAAATCTGATTCACACTTCAGATATCTTGAAGTGTAATAGCTACAGGGGCTATCCCCATTATATGAGGATTGATTTCATACCAAAGGGCACTCGCGCATCGAATTGGTTTCGAATTGGTTTCGAACCGGGTTCCTCGATCTCGGTTACGAGACCATTACTCCACCATTAAACCATCGTCCCTCCGTAGTGTTTCTCATAAAAGACTCTTGCCAATTAGTTTTTTAAAAATAGAGTTAAATATTCGAGTTGTAAATTAAAAGTAACGGACATTAAAATGAAATGCTGAGCTCTTAATTAACCTCCTCTCACCTTGACAACAAATGTGTTCTGGTTGTCGCTAAAGGACGGCAGACCCAATATAGTGCTGCTCGCCTCTGCCAAGGCACCTGTTATTGCGTTGTAACGGGTGACAGATGATTCGACCTTCTCACGGAAGATTTGGTAAGACAGAGGGTAAGCTTCTTCATCTGTCACGCAGTTCTGAGTTAGGAGAGTGATCTTAGGGAAACACAGGAAAGAGAAGAAATGGTAATATAGTTGTATTATGCCATAGTTCTGAAATCAGAGCATGAGTGACATTTCTTTTTCAAGACCTGCAAAGAACGTTATTTGAACTTCACCAGTACTTTTATTCATAACAATAATGATGATGAATAGTCATACTAACAATAATAATAATATTCAAAATAACAGTAATGAAATAATGATAATGAAATAATCACAGTGAAATCCACTTGAAAGTCGTAGTCTTAATACAGTTATGGTAGCTGATTCCACCTCTTTGAGCATGGATTCCATTCCAAACGACATGATTACCAATGTATGACTCCCAAGAAAAGTACATTACCACTTCTGTAGATTTATTTAGGAAACTGATATCTCAACATGCTTTGTCGCTGTAAATCAAATCCTGGGCCCCGTGATATAAACAGTTGCGATTAAGCACATCTTATTTACGATTGACATCAATCGCAACTAAGCACATATTAAGTACTTAGGAGACTGCAAACTTTCGATTGGTTGGAGGACGCGCGATTGATTCGGATCAATCGAGACTCTTTATAAGACGGGGCTCGGATGAGGGTCCTTACGGAAAACGTACCTCGTCCAGTTCTTGATAGCTGGTAGAACCATCACCCAAACTAAATGTACAAGATGATACTCCTCCATACGTGCTGGTAGTCAACTTACTAGCTGACACCTGTCCTTCAGTATCCGTTACCGTCACTGAGAAAGAGTAGGCAACATCCTCTTCCAAAGTTCCTATGATGTGATTAGAAGATGGATGAACGGGTTAATGATTAGGCTGGAGATGTAAAATTGTTCATTACACTATAACCCGTTTTAAAACAAATATTTCATTAGCGTGTGTTCTTCAACAACACCGACTCTGGCCAACCTTACATGCACAAAGGAAAAAATATATACAACTTTTATAATGGTCTTTTCTCCTTAAATGTGTGCTCCTTCGCCAGAGAATTATGAATAAACTTTAAAAAGTGCTGGGTAAGTATATCACACACCCTTTGACTATGACAAATTGCCAATCCATGCCTTTGCACCAAAATTTTGTTTGCACTTAAAGTATTAGTATTCTTATTCTAGCAAACCGATTTAAAATATAAGTGATAAATTTATTATTATAAAATTATGTTATCATTATATTGCCGGGTTATCATAAACAAAATTATGGCACATAATTTAAGCTAATTGAACTAAACACTTGACTTTCTTTTTGTTATAATGATACCGTAATTGATCTAATGTTCTAATGGTCATGCCTTACAGATGCTATAGAATGTTTATATTTTATTTATTTATTTATTAATTTAATTATTTATTTAGTCTTCTTTAAATTACATGGTAGTGCCTTCAGAGCCACAAGGCATGCTTTCCAAAGGAGCCCTGTAGGCGAGTGACAAAGTATATGGTAAAAAATAACAACAACAAATAAAAACATATGCACAACACATGATACACAGTTATTTACTACTATATATGTTAGGTACGTAAGACTTTTAGGTACTGACGACTTTGAACCAGATTCTAAGAACATAGGTTGGGTTAATGATACATGGAAGATACTGCATTAATATCATTAAACGCTTTAGATTACGTTAAACCATAAAATACATTTGTCTAAATCTCATCTTTGTTTCTCATAGCTTTCATGTAGACCCTCTTACCTGTGGGGATAGTTACGAAAGCATATGTGATGAAGGGTGATGTATCTCCTTGTATGAGGAAGGACTGACTATTCAGCTGTGAAAAGTCAACGTATCCATATCCTGTATTCGATTGAAAAGTTGAAGGGGTTCAAATTAGCATTAATTTAATTCCATTATTTATCAAAACCAAACTACAACTGTTTGAAGCCAAAAGGGTGTTACCTCTGTGTAAAATGATGCGAATAAATGTGTTTCTGGCTCCACCTAGTATTCAATCACTCAAAGATTGGGGTAGAATGATACAGGCGTATGTTGGAGGAACAGAAGTAGGAGAGAGCCTTAGTTGAAATAAGGTTAAAATTTGTTGTTACTTATCTGACTGAGTGACAACTCGTTTTAAAAGAGCATGGCTCCAAAATGGTCAATTGAAAACAGATTATACTCCTCATCCATCTTGTACAAAAGCAATTATAGTGGAATAGTTGTTATATGTTCTACAATTTTTTTTATCTTCGGAATTCTTCCTAATACAATACTTTCAACACAATTGGTTCGTCACATGCATAATTTTAATACACTATGAAAAACAATCATACTTTTGTAAAATCACTTGTAACGAAAATGCAGCATGATCTATTGCGAGAATTAGTATCGATAATTTCAAAACACATTAAAAAAGTTTGCTTTTATATTTAACAGTAACATTTTGAAACTCGTTTTTCTTTTGCATTATGAGCCATCGCGGGTCATAGCTTCCGATTTTTTTTTTTTTAAGTGACTAAATAGATTTTTTTATATGTAAGTACAATTTCTTAAAACTCACTTTATACCTATAATTTCAATAAATGGCAAACTCTTACCAAGATCTGTATCGACAGTAACCCAGTCAATGGTAATATCTGATGTATGGCTGATCAATACTCGTAGCGTATGAGAACTACTGCTCTTTATCTTCTCAGGGAGGGATTCATCAAGACTGATCTACATGAGGACAGGATGAGGAGTGAAACGGTTCATTTTAGAGGTTTGTCGTAGGTGCATGATACACGTGCAGGCATGATATATGTCAAACCGAAACAATACTATTATGTTATCATGTACATCAATTCTCATTATACTCACTTGGAATTTAAACTACTACGTCACAATGCCATAGGGTGCATTTTTAGCCTTGATTTTATATTTGTATTGACATAACATAATAAAAAACACCCAAATACCAACATCAGTTGTTTTTCTTAACACCAATCCCACATGGTGGTACGCCATCCCTGTTAATTGATTTTCATACTTGAGGTACTCTTGACGGCACCCAAACACAGCATACAATCACAAACACCCAACACCAAGAGTCTTAACACCTTTCCCAAACATTGATTACCTTTAGTGATTTACCAGCCTTGGTGTTGTCATGACGCAATCCAAACAAAACATGAAATCACTAACACCCAACACCAATTCTCATTATCTTAAGACCCGTCCCAAACAATAATTACCGTTGGAGGATTGCCAGACTTGGAAAGGATGGTGACACTGGTCGATGCTGTCCTTGACAGTTTGTTGATCTCCAGAGTGAACAGATAGGTGGAGTCCGAATACAGATTGTTGGAAGCTAACGTGAGAGTACTTGTTTTGGAGTCAGCTTCCACCGGGAACACCTCACGCGTCTCTCTTGATACACAAGGCTCGTAGCTGTCTGTCTCAGTGTTTAACTGAAAAGGGTTTGTTTTAAACAAAATTCACGTTGTTAGCCAATGATGTGAGGCGTAACCAGACACCTACCCCTGGACATCCACCCCGGATAACCAACCCCAGTCAACTACCCCCTAGGACAAATACCCCCTTGGGCAACCACCCTCTAGGACGACTACCCCCGGGACAACTACCCCCGGACATTTACCCCCAGACAACTACCCCCTAGGACAACTACCTCCATTCAACTACCATTAGGAAAGTTGTTCGGGGGTAGTTGTCCTAGACGATGGTTGTAGTAGTCGCGAATTAGAGAATGAATAATTGACATTCTAATTCTGTTTATCTATCATCGTTAAAATCTAAAAATAATTCTTCTTAAAAAACAAAGGATGGATCCAGTTGTTATAAAATGTTCCTTACTGTTCATATGAAATTTGGGATTTTACGAAATATTAACAATACAACGTCAAAAGTATTTTATAACGAAGTTTCATGAGTCATTTCAAGCGTTTTATTACAAATTATTCTGCAGTGACAATACACAAGGGCAGCTCTTAATCTCAACCTTATATCTGAAAATTATCGCAGCAGAACTTCTTGAAATGTTATCGAATATTTGTACCTTCTGACATGTCCAAAGGTAGGTCATCTCTTCATTTTCACTGTCGGGATCAAACGACGACGATCCTTCCAGTGTGAACGACTCACTGTCGACGCCGATGGTCCTCTCACTCCCTCCATCGATTAGGGCGACGAGGTCGGTGTAGACCGTGGAAATGGTGACGGTCTGTGTGGTCACCGTGCTGGGGTCACTTTCCCGGTTGACCTCCAGTGTGAAGGTCACTTGGGAGTCGCCTAAATGGGTTTGACATTGAAATTTTAGAACTTAACCAAAAAAGAGTACGAATTTGAGTCTCGGTACAATTTTGAATGTAAGGGCTTATTTATTTATGTGAATACAATCATAGGCCAATGTTGATTGGCTAGTCTACTGAGATCTTTGCGTTTTCTTTTCTTCCTTTCCTTCCTTTCCTTTTTCGCTCTCTCTCTCTCTCTCTCTTTCTATCGATCGTAAAAAGGTGACTAGCTAGATTTTTTTCTCAGGGAGTGGAGAATGTGCACTATAATTTACAGAATAGTAATTTTCTTCAGTGACCGGGGTAATGATGAAACTGTAAGTTCATTGGTCACTTTATGGTAACGTGCTTCATAAGAAACATGTACTATTGATATTAGTATAATCATTATTATTATTAATATTAAAATTATCATTGATAGTATTACCAGAATGTTATCAACTTCTCAGCTCGAACTATGCTGGTTTTTATCTCATTGGCATACTAATGGCAAGCAACAACCCGTAGCCTTAGACCTCAAGTACTTTTTGTAAGAGTCTTGCGGTACATTTAATGATTATTATTATTATTATTATTATTATTATTATCAAATTGAATAATTGAAAAGCTATACATCTATCGAGACCCATCTAATATCAAAATCCATACCTGGTAAAGAACCAGCTGCCACATACAGGAGTGGTTTGTTTATGGTTTGTAGGTTAAGAGCAATACTATCATCATCTACAGACCAGGCATACTCCATCTGTTCAGCTCCACCACATGCCTCGTAGAATCGCACAGCAGCTCGGAGGTAGAACCTAAAAGGACACAAACATAGATTTTGCTTAATATCAGTCACTTAAAAAACATGACAGTCGTAAATACTTGATGTTATAATGAACAAGATTAACAGAATTATCTTTAAAAACCTAATAAATATATCATAACCGACCACGGTAAAATATGAATATTGGCAATTAATGAAGGGCAAGCGGAGCGCGGAAGATTGAGAAAAGGTGTCTGCGCGTAGCAAACGCCCCTATAAAGCATATTTTACTTCGAATCTGCGGGCTATCTCGCCAGATCGGGTGTCACGTTGCAAGACCTTTCGCGAAACAAAAGCGGAAGATGACGCAACCTTTCATATATTTGCCATATGATTTTCGCAAAGTGTCGGGCATATTGGACCAGACCAATTGTTTTCTCAAAAAGTTTTCTCAAAAACGCGACCAACCGACCTGATGCGATGACCCGATGATTCGAAGTATTTAGCCATCACTTCTGTGGTCTGTGTTACCCGATAGCAGATACGTATCAAGGTGAAGTATCCTTTATTTCGAATTACCGCGGCGCTTTGTTCGTTTATTTGTTAGTTGTTGAGGTAGTATCGAATCAAATTGGGACGAACATTAATTGTAACAAAAGCTAATTGCAAACGAAGACCAACTCACGCTTGCGAGATAAGGGCACTGTTAGGATCAACTCTTTCCGGGTAGATCACGACGTCCGGTTTGTTGAGAGCAGACCGAGTCACCTCCAAGGTCTTTGTGTCACTGCCTCCGAGGAAGTTCTCGGCTGTCACGCTGAAGGTATAAGGCACGTCCGCGTCGAGGTAGGATCCATCAAGAGTGACATAGGCGGACTCCGCAGCGGCTACAAGATAAAGAGTAAAATTTAAGAAGGGGTTAAAGGAAAGCCTCAGGGAATAAGACTAAAAGGCACAGATATCGAGGCTTGTAAATACAATGATAGTTAGTTATCTTATCGTAGTTATCTAAAACGCTCCAAACTCTTTATATAGATGTAAACTTAAGCTCTATATTCTCGAACTATATGTCTATTTTAATGCACTATCCTTAAGAAATTAGGAAGAGAGAAAGAGAGAAAGAAAAAAACAGCAATGGGCAAGGTTGAAAGGAAGTATCATATCGACTGAAAGTTCTGTAAATGGGTATATCATAGTCAAGTTATAGCTGAAATTGTTGTACGTGAAAACGGTGCAATAAACTATCAACACATCATATAATAAAGAGGATAAGAATTAATATTCCCACAATAACCATTAAGTTGTTGCAGAACATATGAACTTAATGAAGAAAAAGATAAGAGTCTATGTATTTTACAGACTAATTAACTACCTATTAACAATAACCAACTAACTAACCTTCTAACTATCTACCTCCTATACCAAACTAACTAACTACCAAACTAACTAACCGACTACCTTACTACCTGACTAACTGAATAACTGACTAACCATAACCAACTGTCTTACCTGTTAGATCATCCGTCAAACCAGATGGAATCAAACCATCACTGGTCACAGACCACTGATAGGTGAAAAAACGTCCTGCGTTTCCAAAGGATTGCAGAGCACTAAGTCGCACATTACCGCAGCTGCTTATTGCTTCTGTGCCAGTCAGAGCCGCATAGACGGTAACTGCTTCGTCGGGGGAGGATGCAGTTAGAGAACAGCTGGCGAACCGAGCGTATTCCTCATCACGTTTTTTCAGAACGTCAGCGCGCAGCACCAGTTCATCATCTGGGGAATATACCGAGTATCTATCATCGTTAAAATGTTAACATAATTTCTTTTACGTTTTGAAGAATTTTTTTTCTTCTGTTATAATGATAAATTATATGGTGTCAAAGGGGGCTTTGTTAGAAGGATATAGAGTGTTCCCAACTTAAATTGAGTTTGTCGACAAATTTGTAAATCATTTCGGTATATATCGGCAAATCAAATGTTATTTTGATGTTTTATATGAGAAAATGTCAGCGAGCCTATCCATAAATTTGGTGCGATATTACAATTGAAAGTGGTAACGCGATGTACGTTTGTGCCAAACAAATATAAGTGGAATAAATAATGGAGAACTCTTCTTAAACTGATAAATGTTTAAATTAGCCATTTTTGTTCAAATGTAATTCATCCAGTCTGTTTTAATCGTAATACTGTGCAAGGCAATAATGTACGAGTATGTAGTCATAAACTGCTAATGCAATTATTTTCTTAACCTGGTTCAATAAGATTTCCACTGTTCGAACTGAAGGGTTGTATGTAGATAGTTTTAAGGTAAGGGAATGCATAACACTGGGCAGCGGCACCACCTAGGCTGGTCGTATTCATAAATACTGCATCACATGATGTCACTGAGTCTTCGTTGATTGCGACGTCGAACTCAAGTTCTAGAAGATTTCCTGGGGAAAAAAGTGATTAAAGGTAAACATAAATTTCTGTTTCAGAGTGAAAATAGATAACCCCCTTTTTATGAATGAAGTTGCAAACTTGAAACATAATATCACACTGCAATCATTACAAAGGGCATCATAATTCACTTTAAATATTAGATATTATTTGCTAGATTTGTAACAATGCAACGAATATCAAACTGCATATTAGTTTTTCTCAAACCATCGTTTAAATTGATAGATGATGGTCTCGTGATTTTCAAGGTGTTCAAGGTAGGTTTGTAGAGCGTGTTTAGCGCTTTTACAGTTGTAAAAAGAGGTACAGTGTATGTTAGAAACACTGCTGGGGCACGACATTATATTGCCGTTAAAAATATCCCACCGTGCCTATACTTGTATTCCGATGAATGACAAGAGGCATTTGGAGGTTAAAATATTGTAAATCGACATTTGCTCCGACAACAATTGCTCTGTGCTTAATTTCGTCAAAAGTATATAGTGTCGTGCTTAGGTTTGCAATCGGCATTTAGTTTAGAGAAAGGGTTGTGATATGATAAGATCCTGTGGTGTTGGGCCTAAGGTTGAAGTTCGGAGTTCGGTTAGTGAAGGAAATTACCGCGGAGCGATTGCTGTAGGGGCATGTGTCCTACATCCACAACATTAGTTGCCCTCGTCGATTTTCCCTGGTGCTCCATCATACGGAAATGTACTACAAAATCAAAGAATACCACCGAATAACAGACGTAGTAAAGCTGTTCGTCTGCACCCATCAGTGTAAATCGCAAGAGTGAACAGAAAGCCGACATCAGACAATAAAAGCGGCAGCTAACATTGTGCAAGACGAAAAGCTTTAGCACGTTTTATTCGTTGTTATTCTTTAATAGATACAGAAAATTCCAATTCCACCACAGTTAATGTGTGTGCAAAAGCGGTTAACCACCGTTAGCCTCAATAAGTGTTACGAATATGCAAATTATCTGATTTGATATGTTAATTCCACGAGGCCGCTGGAATTGAGACGAATAAAAATGAAGAATCGGATCAAAAGGTAACCAAATCGTTTTGATTTTCCATTATATATTTATATAATTCTGAGTTATGGTTTGGGCCAATTTGTGTTGATTGTCCCGACCTAACATAAGTCTTAGAAAATATTTACCAGTAGGGGAGAATTTAAGGCTCTGAGCGACTGGTGCAGGGGAGTAGTAGGTGATCGTGAAACCGGCAACATCGGGGGTGACCAGGTAGTCGATTCCGTTGAAGGACGGGAAGACAACAACCTGAGCCGAGGTAGTCAGCATCGGACCCGTAAACTCGAGAAGCTCGTCGTTGTCTCCTCCAAAACTTCCTTCGTAGACCAGTCTCTCGGTCTCTGTCGGTAGAGAGAAAATGGGAAAACGAATTTGGAGTGATAGGGAAGGGGGTCAGAGAGTAACAAAAGGAATAGACGCATTTCCTTGAGCAAGTATCAGTGGATTAAAAAGGGAGGAATGCCTTGAAAGCTATTGATAAATTCTTAAGCTTATCAAGCTACTTATTATGTAATCAATCACATGCCAGAAACAAACTCGTTTATAGAAAAGATCATGTCATTTCTAATTATACTAATGAGGCTGCTTTCCAAGTCTCGTACCAGTAAATTGCAGTAATATATCCATAGATTGTTAATAGGGGTGACAATTATGCAAGAAATGTATCTCGGCAGGCACGTGTGTTGTAGATCAACTACAAGTTGTTCTGATTTTTTTTTTCTCGGCCTTCAAACGTAGGAGAGAGAAAGGACAGTACAATTGTCCATGATGTAGGTAGAAAATGTTCCATGGCATATATTAAATCCTTGGCAAAGTTAACCAGATCTACAAGAGTATGTGTATTGTAATTATTTGTTAAACCTAATATGTTAATCTTCCTTTCTGTAGTGTGATGAACTCACCTGTGAAGACGATAGCTTTGGGAGTGGTCAAGTCCTTGTACGTTGTAAAGGCTCCGGTTGTTGATACCATGTTGAAAGAGATGGAAATCTCACTATCATCTATATCAAACTCGCTTTGGGATAAGCTGTT
>BEXV01002341.1:44282-59025 GCA_003118195.1 Hemicentrotus pulcherrimus
TTAAGATCAGATGGAAACCAAAAACGCTGCCAGTACACAGCCATAGGATTTCTGTGTAATGCCAATCAATTAATTTTCTGTGAATTTTCTGTTGCTTTGGTTAATAAATATAGTCAAGACGTTAGATGTAGTCTATGTGAATTTGGTTGTGCTGATAGTTTTGGTTGATAGTTGTGTAGATCTGCGGGCAGTAGAGTCTAGTCATTCTTTAATAAAACTGACATTTGTCGATATTCCCCATACACAGACGTTATGACCTTCATAGCCGCTATGTGTTGAAGATAATGGCTAGATTTCAGCCGTTAGGCCACTCCCACAAATATGATTAAGTTGGGGAGAAATGCATCATTAGACTCTATCTTCAATTGCAGTAAAATTCTAGGGCTAGGCAATTGTCAGTCCCTAAAAGTTCCGTTTTTAATATTTTTACATTTTATATGTTAGTGCATGCGATTTGTACAAAAAAAGGATTTAACTTAGCGTCAGGGCAGTATCGTCTTATCGTTTACCCGTAGACTTTATCTTCAACGTACGATGGCATAGGCGATCATTCAGTCTCTGTATCCTGAGGTCTAGTGAAGCCAGACGAAGTCTCAGTGGAACAACCGACGATATAGAGACTGAAGCTTTTGGTCTATAGCAGTACTAGTAATAGAATCTAGGCCTTGTCAGTAGTCTGTAAATTGAGTGTGACTGTGTGAATAAACTGAAGTTTCTCTCTTTCGTTCGTTCGATAGCCTCTGATTTGGGTAGGGTCAGCTCCGCTCTAATTGGGTAGGGTCGGCTAATGAACGAAAGAGACAGAAATTTCGATCTACTGTGACCTGTGGCTGTGTGACTTGTTTCAATGTCAGTGAATGAATTGATTTAGATCTAGATCTAGGTCTAATTGATTCAAAAAAATAAAATGAATTAGCACATGTATGGGGGATCTTAGTCAGTAGCCCTCATACGAAAGAATAAAGTCTTGGGGCAATCATGCAGTATAGATACATGATAATGAATAGTGTAGTGATAATAACATTTCAATAACAAATAAAGGGTCTTTTATTGTTATTGCTAGACCTACATGTATAGCTGGGACCTACAGTTTTACAAGCTTGCTTTCATGTAGGTCCCATCATATTTCTCTCAGTTAAATCAGTACTCTATATTGACTTCTTATTTTTATGTTATTTATGATGTATTATTGATTGTTATGTTATCACACACGAAAAAAAACTTGTACTTTACTTTGAAATGTACTTCTACTTCTACTTCTACGACGATACTCAGCAGGATCCATAAGTCAGGATGTAGTGCTGAGGAATAAACTATCTAGTTCTTGGTCTAGATGCTGGGTGGAAGCGCTCCCTTGAAGCCCTCTAGTGAAGTAGCGTCAAGTGTTGTATATGTTACATGAGAAATGTGAAAATGAAATACCGGTAAATGAAATGAAATGAAATATCACGTGTTGTGAAATATAGAACTGAATGTCTGTCGCAATGATGTAAATTCATCATAATTTTTGGTCTAGAACTTATCAGTCAAACTAATGTAAGAAGATAAAGGAAGATATAATTAGTGAGTGGTCACTAAGCTGTAAAAAATTGGAATTATGAGTACATGTAGATTCATAGGAATACAACAAAGAATAATACTTTTTGTTTTAATTTGTATTTTGCTATTCTCAATTTACAAGAAGGTTTTTTTTTTGTACTTGGTACATCCGTACAGAAGTACATGCTTAAAATATGTTCTCTATTTTCTTCTTTTTTTCTATTCCTGTTTCACTAGAGCTGCATCATCAAGAGATACTGTGAGAAAAGATTTGTGAGCAAGTACATGGCGACAATTGGAATAGATTATGGTGTGACAAAGTAAGTAGGTGGAAACAGTTTAAGCCTACATTATAGGCCTAACAATTACAAGTTCAAACAAGCACTGGCTAATTAAAATTCATGTTTGAAGTATTACAACTGTGATCTGCTTGATTGTTTTTGATTGGAAGTTGAGGCTCGTTCACATACGTGTCTGATGTAGTAAAAAATAGTGGTTTACTATGGCAAAAGTATTATGTAAATATGACATACATGTAATATTCATTTTTTTCTTCATTTTTAGGCAAGTCCTCGTAGGTGAGTTGTAACCCTGATTAGCATTAGTACTTTATAACAAATGATTTTTGACATGTACTTTTTACACGTAATTGATTTAAATAATTCATATCTAATCCAAACAGAGTGACGGTGAAAGAGAGAGATCTGAAAGTTAACATCTTTGACATGGCTGGACATCCTATATTTTATGAAGTGAGTATTTTGTTAGACACCAATGTCCCTCTCCCTTCCCCAGCACCTCTTTAAAACAAGCATTCATTGAAAAAAGGGCAATTGGTTAGTAGTAGGCATGAATGTACTAATCTGATATTTTCTCTTACATAATACCTATTGTTCAGGGGGGATGAATGAAAAGATCACCCCCCCCCCTGAACATCAGGTATTAGATAAGGATTTACGCCCATGCTTACAGATATTGGATAATGGGGACATAGTTTTCTTGAGTTGGTGTACATGCAATAATTAAAACAGCCTACTTACAGGAGCAGAGGAAGTGAAAGACCAGGCAAGGGAGCTCTCAGTGAAGGCTAGTAATAGAGAGTTGTTGAATAACATTGCCAAAGTTGATGATAGATGTATGGTACCTAGAGAGAGAAAGAGAGAGAGAGAGAGAGAGAGAGAGAGAGAGAGAAGGGGAAAGAAATACATGATCACATGCCCATTGTCAGCTTATGTTTAGCATTGCAAAAGTGAAACCCTCACGAACTAACAGTTGATACAGGTTATGAGCGTGAATGTTATTATATTATTTTGCTCTATATCAGGTCAGAAATGAGTTTTACAAGGACACACAGGGTGCTATCCTGGCCTATGATGTTGGATCCAGGTCCAGTTTTGAGGCTCTGGATTCCTGGCTGGCAGAGATGAAAAGAGAGATGTCCGACTCGACTGAGATGGAAAGGGTTGTCTTCTGTGTCTGTGCAAACAAGGTATGGACCCCTTAACCCTTCTGGCCCCGACACATTTGAGAACCAATGTATATGCTCTATATGATAGAGGAACCCAACCTTGGATCCTATGTACAATGTATCAGCTTTTAACATTACTTCTGTAGAGAGATATGGCATGTTTGTAAACCAAATTGTACTATAATGTGAGTTAATTATTTAACATGCATGGAAGCTAACTCTGAGTCTCTTATATTTAATTTCATATGGTTTTTTAAATTTGATAATTGTTGAACATTTGAATTTCTTGTCTAGTCCTCATGGGTGGTTTCGGCTGTACGACACTAGCTCCTGCTACAAGTGCCCTGGGATGAATTCCTAACGTCAACCCATCTCTATCCTTTATCTTAAACC
Source organism: Hemicentrotus pulcherrimus (assembly GCA_003118195.1). Lineage (NCBI taxonomy): Eukaryota > Metazoa > Echinodermata > Echinoidea > Camarodonta > Strongylocentrotidae > Hemicentrotus > Hemicentrotus pulcherrimus. The sequence goes on from BEXV01002341.1 coordinate 47,683, forward strand.
TAATTTATAAAATCCAATTGAAAGCATTACCCTAACCCTATAAAATCCAGAGCTATTGCTGTTGGAGCAAATGCCAAAGCACTCATTTTAGCATGTCTTCTAACAATATATGGTGTGTACATGCAAAGTGGTTTGTATTACATGTATGTGCCAACAATTTTTTTTTTTNGGGGGGGAATTGGGGTCTGCATGAAGGGTAGGTGAACAGACCTGATCCTATTTGTTTCATTCGCTTTCCATCTAGAGGTTGAATGTGCTTTTTAAAATTCTCAAACAGATTGATAGGGGCATGCAGCGTGTGGTCGATGAGACTGAAGGGAGACTCTGGGCCGACAGCAAAGGCTTTCGTTACTTTGAGACCTCAGCGCTTACAGGGGATGGAGTCACAGACATGTTTACAGTAAGTTTTTTAAGGATTGTTGTTGTTAGTTGTATTTATGGAGTTCAATCAAATTTGACTATTTATGCCTAGTCTAGTTCTTTAGTTGTGTCGAGGTATAGTCGAGTCGTAATAATTTCTAGAGTGGAAATTCTGGGCAACTGCTGGGGGATGTATCATTCCAGACAACCCTGCTACGTATATTTAGCAAGCTTATCAATCCTTCGGATCTGGGCCTCAGGAATTGCAAGACTTATTAGGTGATACGTAACGAAGTCTACGTATCACCTTTTGATTTCGTCAAGATTTTCTTTATTATTAGGTGATACGTAACGAAGTCTACGTATCACCTTTTGATTTCGTCAAGATTTTCTTTTTTCTTTTTTTAATATTTATTATTCTTCCTCGATTTTGTTCGCAGGATATCTCAAGACTCAATGACTCCATCATCATGAAAATTTCAATGATGATAGATCTTAGTCTAACTTAGAACTGCGTGACTTTTCAAAGACTCAAAATCATTGTGACGTCATCTAGGCGCCATTTTGTAAAAATCAACTTTTGATCATATCTTCATAACGGAAAGGCAATTTTCATTCATAATCATCTTGATTAAGATCAATTTCCGTCTGGTCAAATTCAGGTCAATAAAAGTGCGCAAATATGCGCGCGCAAAAAAATTAAAATGCTCCAAATCATCCCAAAATTTTTTTGCATACGCTTTAGGCCCTTTTAAGCATTTCGCAAAAAAATCGCGCACACGCGCATGCGCGTGCGTTTTCGTGCGTTATGGCATTTTGCAACAAAGGATCGCCGATTTTTTTCCGCCAACATATTTGATACATTCTTCCAAGCATTTTGATCATTTTTTCAACTTTTAATAACGCAATGAGCGTCCGTCAAAGTTGACAGCGCGCGTGGATCTGCGTTATCTTTATCCACAATACATGGGCAAAAACATGCCTATACAAAATTCATTGTAACTCTTCAGAATAGATAGGAACTCACAATATTTTTTTATTTGTGGATAGATTATGAAATGGAGATATGATTTCATGTCTCATTTGACCCTCAATTAACTTGTGATGTCATCATAATGGCCTCCGAACTCAAAATTAAAATTTGCATATTATGACGTCAGCATATTTTTGGAAAATTGATTGTATCTCTGTAAACATTAATTGTTTTTCTTTCAAATATTGATATGTTCTAGCTGAGACAATTGTCTACAAATGATGTGTCCACAATTTTCCAGTTTGACAAAAGTATCATGACGTATTTTTGCGATTACAGGAGGCATGTCAATTTTTCACACTTTGCGTGTATTGTCTATGGGACATGACTATTTCTCAAAACTGGATTCTACATTTCCTTCTTTCTTGAGCAATATCTCCTTTGTTTTAGCTTTGTTTTCAGTGGGCTTTAGGTATGTGCTAGCTGTGACAATAAGCTTTCTCTAGTAAGCACTTTAGTTTTCGATCATATGCCGGGATCATGCTCATATTTCAATTGCAAAGTGGAATTTGACAATTCCATTTTCTGTTACGTGTAATCGCTATGGGAAATTTTTTTTGGTATATTGGTAACGCACTTGACTTCCATCCTCGAGATCCATGGTTCGAGTCCGGATGTCTCCAACAATTTTTTTCTTCACCTTTTTTTCCTTTTGACCTTTCACTGTCTCCTTTGATACACGTAGAATCGCAAATAATGCAATAAACAACCCTTTTTACTTTTTATTACCCTATTGTCACATTTTTTTGCGTTTAATCTCTATGGGAGATGACTTTTTCTCATTTTTGGATTCTACATTTCTGTGTTTTGAGCAATACTGCCGGTATTTCTGCTTGTTGATTTCTAATTATGTTGTAGCTGAGACAAATTTCCACAAGATTTATGTAGATTATCTAACATTGTCATGACGTTATCATAGTCAGAAATTTGATCATAGGTGACATGTCAGTTATCATAGTCACAAATTCGATCATAGGTGACATGTCAGTTATCATAGTCACAAATTCGATCATAGGTGACATGTCAGTTATCATATACGTATAACAATCCTCAATCGAATACCTGAAGGGGGCGCTATACCACTTTTAATCATGGTCATCTGAAAGGCATTGCTCTCAATTGCATCTCTCTCTCTCCCTCCTCTCTCTTGCTCTTTTTTTCCTTCTCCTCTCATGTTCTGCCCCTCTCCCTTTTTGGTCTGTCTCTGCATCTATTTATCTCTCTTCTCTTTCACCTTCTCCCTCTCTCTCGATCCCCCTCTCTCTTTCCTTGCCTCCCTCTTATTCTCTTGGTCTATCTCCCTCTGCCCACAGAGTTGAAACTTGACTCATGGATAGACCATAATGGGAGTAGTACACGAATGATGAAATTGTGAAAATCTGTTCTTCATTATGTAAAACATTATCATACGTATCACCTAATTCGTCTTCGTGACGAATTAAAGTCTAGTTATATTTATATTTCCTGAACCAAATTTTATCCTAACATTTTACAAAAATCATGAAAATCTAATGCAGTGCAAATCTTTGATTATCTTTCCATGCACACACGCTTAACTTACTTTTACTAGGCCCTTTACCAAGGTCTTCTGACAGCATTTGAAAATGGAGGCCGGGCAGAGCGCATCGCCACCACCCTCGGCTACACCAAGGAACAGGTTGAGGCAATACAGAGGCTGAAGACGAGCAAAAACAATTACGAGAGGCTAGGGCTGCCACACAATGCTTCAAAGTAAGTCATAATTATGTTATTTAAGGTCTGTATCGTCTACTAACTGTAATATATAAATATATATATTTATATATATATTATTGTATTAATTAAAACAATTGAAATAACAATCCTTTAGAGTTCATTTCTTCACTATGCTCGGTTTCAACTGAAATATAAATTGAACCAGTCATAGTTTGAGTTCTAGTTTGAGTTTGTTAACAACAAAAATAATAACAAGTAAAACATAATGTATCAAGCATGATTACTTGTCTTTGGCAAGAATTTTAAAACTATTTTTTTTACTGTACTACATTATACACATTTAACATAAACTATATAATGAAAGTAAACAAAGAAAATAGAATAGTCATTTAGGAATATTCCTTACTTAATATATACATGTAAGTCAAATGTGTGTCGACTTCCGAATCAAAGCCAAACATGCAGTACCAGTAAATACAAAATATATCATTATCTTGTGATCTTTTAAGAAATTCTCTAATCTGAGATTTCTTTTTGCCATTTTAAGAAGTCTTAACTTTTGTTTAACTCAAAGTACTGTAAAGCATTTTTAGATCGTATTCCTAGTAAACAAGTAAACTCTCAATTTTTTAATTTTATTTAAATTTCAATTGTTTTAATCATTATTTGTATATATTACTATGACGGAGGATTATCTAAATTGAGTTATTTGTCCTATATAAATGTGTACATATGTATATAAATATGTCATAGCAGCAGTATCCAACTGGCCCTGAGAATATATGTCTTTTATTTCAATTATTGTAGACCTTTTAAATTCTACATGTAATTGATCCATATCATGAATAAACAATGACTGACATCAAAATGTTCACTAGAATTCCAGTATCCCATTTTCATCAATTTCAAAATTGAAATGATCATTATCTTCAACCTTCTGCATGTAAATATTCCATGTCATGAATGAACAATGACTGACATTAAAATGTTCACTTGAATTCTAGCATCCAATTTTCATCGATTTCAAAATGGAAACTATCATTATCTTCAACCTTAGTATAATATAGAATAGAAGAAGAGTACAATAAATCCTTACTCAAGGGCATTGGTCAAGAGAGAGGAGTTAAGAGAGCAATGTTGAAGTTTCTTAAGGGCAGTTTGGTTTGGATAATCATAATCACCTTCACTACTGTCATCTCTACTCATCATTTTTCTCCTCATCATCTTCATTATGAAGCCATAGAAATTGGCAATATTCATATCCACCCAGTAGCTTAAATTTATTTTTCTTCAATCATTAGGAGATGAGTTTTTTCAGAACTGGGTTCATACAAAAAAGAGTTGTGATAGAATCAAAGCAATCACAACTCTATACCAAGGAGATAGAAGTTTGTAATTTTTGTGACAGATTATTAGGACTTGTGATCATCCTGGATCAATCGCAACTCTTTAAAGGGCCCTGTGGTATGCTTGTTCATTCATTTATGAACCTAGATCAATAATAGTTATAATGTGAACCTTATATTGAGACCTTAGTGACCATATAGAGCATCTTGATAAATCACATTTATTTGTAGTTTACTTCACACGATTCTGTTTCTATAAATACTAGTTTCTTTTCTCTACTGTCTGTCCTGGACATTTAATTTCCTACCATATTTTGCTTGGGAATTCATGTTTTGCCATTTTTCTTTGTTGTTTGTTTATGTATATTGTATTGTTTTCACTGTACCATTTCTGGTCCCCATGGAAGACAAGGGGCATCATAATGATAGCAGTGAATATGGGCTATTAGCCGTTTATTTCATCTTGGAATTCATAATTCTATTCGTTATTGTTTTACTGAATGCATGTTGTCTTTTTTTCATTTTTGCAGGGATGAAATCAACAAAGCGTACAGGAAGTTGGCTGTTCTCTTGCATCCTGACAAGAACGTAGCACCAGGGAGTGAGGAAGCTTTCAAGATCCTGGTCGCTGCTCGCACAGATCTCCTCAAGCACAGATAGTGTTCGCTTTCCCATTAGACTCACATTATCTCGCCAGGTGTAAATGAACATGATGTAACCTTGTGGATTATTTTGAAGCAAGTTTTACCTGGGAAAATGAACCTGTAACTTGGGAAACTGCATTTTGAAACTTCGGTTCTTCTTGGAAACGTATCAATAGCGCTTTCCTGCAAGACTGTGGCATTGGGTTTGATGGGTATTATGAACTTTGTGTAAGCTTGTGGATTATAATCTAGAAGTGATTTTTAACTTGAAATGAAGCAAGTAACTTGGGAAACTCTGTCCTGAAATGTTCAGATGGGCTGGGCCAGAACAGCTCTTGAATAGCTCCTGATAACCTATTTTCAGCGCTTTCCCACATTACTGTGGCATCGTCTTTGACAGGTATTATGAACTTTGTGTAAGCTTGTGGATTATAATCTAGAAGTGATTTTTAACCTAAAATGAAGCAAGTAACTTGGGGAAACTCCGTCCTGAATTGTCTAGATTGGCCGGGCCAGAACTGCTCTTGAAGAGCTCCTGCAACTACAGTTCTTCCTGGAAGCGTATCATCCACGCTTCCCTACAAGACTGTGACATTGTCTTTGATGGGTATTATGAACATTGTGTAAGCTGCTGGATTATCTGGAAGTGAGTTTTAACTTGAAATGAAGCAAGTAACTTGGGAAACTCTGTCCTGAAATGTTCAGATGGGCCAGGCCAGAACAGCTCTTGAATAGCTCCTGAAAACCTATTTTCAGCGCTTTCCCACAATACTGTGGCAGTGTCTTTGACGGGTATTATGAACTTTGTGTTAGCTTGTGGATTATAATCTAGAAGTGATTTTTAACCCAAAATGAAGCAAGTAACTTGGGGAAACTCCGTCCTGAATTGTCTAGATTGGCCGGGCCAGAACTGCTCTTGAAGAGCTCCTGCAACTACAGTTCTTCCTGGAAACGTATCATCCACGCTTTCCTACAAGACTGTGACATTGTCTTTTATGGGTATTATGAACATTGTGTAAGCTGCTTGGACTATCTGGAAGTGAGTTTTAACTGCAAAACAAGCAAGTTACTTGGGAAACTGCGTCCTGTAATTTTCAGATTTCCTGGGCCAGGACAGCTCTTTTGTGAAAACGGATGGTAACCCTGTCCTGTAAGACTGTCACATAAAGTTTCATGTAGAAAGTGCATATTGAGATTGATCAATTATAGGAAAACACTTGTATCAGGAAAGCAAACATGTAACATGGCAAACTGTATTCTTAAACTTGTAGGTCCTTGTCAGCAGCAGGGGGGTGTTTCACAAAACTTGTCATCAGTATTACTGATGACCACTAAACAAATGATAGTTTTTATTATAAGCTAGTGAAATACTTGCTTCTGATTGGTTATTAGCAGATTTATCACTGATTTGTTCACATTTGTCATTGAAAAAGGCTTTGTGAAACTCCCCCATGAACAGCTTTCCCTGAGACCATTGGTTAAATATCTCCTGAAAGGGTGATCCAACATTTGGTCTGGCGATATTTGCTCCAGGCTTCTTATGTCATCAGGGGGGTGTTTCACAAAGATCCTAAGTCGAACTTAAGTCTAAGTTGGACTTAACAGTTATGGAGAGCCATTTGTAGCCTTGAAATAAAATATATTCAAAAGCAAAATTTCAAGTATTTTAGACTTTTTATAAATTCCACATCAAGAACATAAAATTTCCTTGATAATATAAAATATGAATGATTCGTATGAACATTTTATGCCTTCTAAAATAACTTTTATATTTTCATAGATGCTAAAAGCTTTCCATAACTGTTAAGTCCAACTTAGAGATAAGTTCAACTTAAATCTTTGTGAAACACCCCCCAGGTATAGGGTTAGGGGTCGGGTGCAAACATTGACCATGAAGCAATTGTTGCCAGATCCTTTGTTGTGCAACCCCTGAAAGATGTTCCCCAAAAAAGATATTCAATTCTACTTTGTCAGACTGCCCAGATAATTGCCAAGTTAAGAATATGATGCACATTTCTATTCACATTTGTTCATTACAACAATTTAACAAAAAATCTTGTTAATAATTTGGGAAACTTTGTATTTTGAAAACTCCCGGTCACTGGCTGCATTGAGTTAGCTATCCTCACAAACACTTAAATATTTTCTTCTGAATACCAGTATTACAATTTATAACTTGTGTACTGTAAAAGATGCTTCTGTGAAAAACATGTGTATAGTGTGGTAGTGAGATAAGGTGCAAAGGCCATGTGAAATTAAAGAGTAAAAGATTTGAAGTGCTTTTATTTCCAGAAAGGAGCACTTTGAAAATTTTTAACAAACTGTCTTGTGAAGCGGCTGAGAAGGATTTGAGATACCTAGTCCATGGTTTCTGCCGTATACGTGTATACATGTACTGCATAACTACAACCAGATATGTGTGTGAATTTTGCAAGAATTTCATGTTACAAAAGAGTTGAAACATGAAATTAAATGTACACAAATTGTGAAGTATTTGAAGGTGTATTGAAAAGAGGGATTGAGATGTGTAAAAGTATGTTGATTGAGATAGAGTTGAAAATGTCCTTAATTGAATATTCACATTTATTAAATTAATTTAAAGGTAATACAAAGTTTTTGGGAAATTTTGAAAATTTGGTGGATAGTGTTTCTTCACAATTTTGATATATTTGGATGCCCCTGTAGTGTGGATGTATTATAAGCACTAGAAAATTTAGCCCCTAAAACACTTCTGCTTTCGAGAAAAATTGACTATAAAAATTGACTGGTTCTCCTGGTAAATTTTGCTTAAAGGAGCTACTCAAAGAAAACTTACTAAAAACTGATAATTAGAACAAATCACATATGGATGGAAAGATTTTTTCTTGAAAAACACAAATAATTTGCTGAGAAATCATATAGATATCGTGGAGAGGCGTAAAATGCAATCTTTCAAGACCCTTCTTAGACCCCCAAGCGCCCCCGAACGTAAGCCAAACACACGAGCGTAGCGAGCTCTGAATAGTGANGAATCATTATCCACCAAATTTTCAAAATTTCCCAAAACTTTGTATTACCTTTTAAAGGTAATACAAAGTTTTTGGAAATTTTGAAAATTGGGTGGATATAGTATATATAACTTCGAAACAGGAATAGCTAGTTGGTCGATGTTAGTCCAGAAACATTGTTTTATAGCTTAATTAATATCTTAACCTTAAGAGGGACTCGGTATTTACAATTTCATAACTTTAGACTTGATTTCAACTGCGACAACGATCACTTAATATTGCAGGATCGCATATGCTTCCAATATGTTCATTTGAACCAAATTCATGACCCCATACCAAAACTTCGCATTACCTTCAATGATTATTGTATTGTACTGAATGTATTAATGATAGTTTTTCATAATCATTGACTGATACTTTATGTACCCTTGAATATGTATGAAAAGTATTATGAGCAGTGCCTACAATCAAAGAACTTACCTTAACTTTACTTTATCAGAGCATATATTCTCATAATCTAAATTATTCCTCCGTCCTTTCCAGTCAGACTATCTAAACATTCTACATATGTATGAATTATATTATTAGTAACATAATGAGGAACTTATAACAATTTATGTGTCCAGGAGTATGGAATATGAGGAGAAATTTATTTAGAAGCAGTTAGTATTTAATAACAAAAGAATTATATTTTAACTTTGTTTTTAATGTAGGTATATTTATTTATTTCTTCTTGTGGAAGGATGTCATTCCAATTAACATATTGATATTATTAATGTGAAGTCTATTTATTATATAATCTGATTTGTTATGTCTTTTAAAGATACAATGGTGTAATGTTTTTACAAATGTTCACTTGTGATTGAACTTTATTCCCACTGTTGAATTCATTCCAGCTATCTTTCCTCTCAATAAAAATGTACAGAAACAAAAAATCATTTGCAAGAATTATTTATCTGATTATGTTATAGCATTAATAGAAATAAGTTTATATGATGCAATATTGCAGCAATATGATAATCGGCTTTGGGGAAAAACCATCCATGTGCAGGGCGTTGATCCAGAGATGACTTTAGACTTTGTAGTTACCCCTTAATAATCCTGAATTATTAAGGTGTGAGTTATTGAGTATATGCAATCTGTGTTTTACACTTTTCTCTCCCCCCCCCTCCCCATTTGTGTCTTCGAAGTTCTTCCACAAAGTTTTTGTTTGCTTAATTGATTGCTGTTTTGTTTTGTTTTGTAATGTATTTCATTTCTTGGAGGGGTAAGATGACAGTGAGAATAAAGTCCACCCCCTTAATAATTCTGAATTACTAAATGTAATGCAAAGTTTTAAGAAATTTTGAAAATTGGAGGGATAGTAATTCTTTAAAATGATGATATCTTTGGATGGCCCTGTGAATGTATTATAAGCACCTAAACATGTTAGCCCCTAAAACACTTCTGCTTTCGAGAAATTGAATTAATCAAAATTTACTGGTGCTCCCGGTAAATTTCAAATAGCGCCTAAGGCCATTCCATGGTAGCTGCGACCATGACAATCTTAGAATATGCAGTTATGATATTTCCAAAAGGGAATAGAAAATCGGTCGATTGTAGTCAAGAAACATTGTTTTAAAGCTAAAGCAATATCAGTCTTGAGAGGGAGCTATACAACATAAAGAGTTTATTATTTACAATTTCATCACTTTAGACTCGATTTCAAGTGCGACAACCCAACAACGATCATTGAATATGGTAAAATCCCTTATGCTTCCAATATGGTCATTTGAACCAAATTCACAAAGGTGTAAATTACTGTATAATATGCACAAATTTGCACACTTTTCTCTCTCTAGCTCTATCTCTCTCTCTCTCTCTCTCTCTGTCCCCTCCCCATTTGTGTCGTTGGAAGTTTTTCCCGCCAAGTTTTGTTCGTCTTTTTGATTGCTTTTTTGTTTTGTTTTGTTTTGCATTGTATTTCTTGGAGGGGTAAGATAAGAGCACGTGCCCCCCCCCCCTTCCACCACCAACTCATCATAGAATTAGATGCTGCGATATTATCGCAATTAATTGCGATCGGAACTTTTTTGGAAGAAGAGAAAGACAATGGAGGAGTGTGGAAGGGGAAGCGGAAGTCTAAAATCTATTGATTTGACATGGGAAATATTACGTTATGCTAGATTTCTGGCGTTTGAAGACGACTCAAAAAGTAGTGTGACATCGACCGCACGGAATGAACAGAAATGGAAGGTAAGTAAACTGAGTAAACTATCAAATAATTAAATTAGTCTAGAGTCTATGTCATTTTGGGGGAATGGAACTGGAAGCGGAACTCCTGAACTCCGGTTGCAGCGAGGCGACTGTGCCAGGTGCCGAGCCGGCCAAGGAGACTCGCAGAGAGCAGCGCGGGCAGGCTATAGCACTGGCTATCGACACGGTCGGTTTGGTTCGAAATCACTTCGGACAAACTTAACTCTTATTAACTGCGCTTATAGATTATACTAGATCTATACCCTGACCGTACCCAGCTAGCACTTGGTTTGTGATATTTGGTGTTGTGTTCAGACTAGCCTAGGCCCCTAATGACTCGGTTCAGAATAGATCTAGATCTAGACTAGGTCTAGATCTAGAGTCTAGATCTAGTACATCATCTAGAAATCTAGTCAATAATGACAAATGTGACCCAAACTAACTAGATCTAGACATCTAGACTCTAGATCTAGATCTAGATCTAGTATTTAAGAGTAAAGACTAAGACATAGACTCTATGAGTAGATCTAAGCCTCTGCTCTGGCTCCAGACTAATTCTGCCTTCTGGATTATCCAACAAAATGAAATTGAAAATAAGTTCACATCTGCACCTGATAGCAAAGCCAAAAACAGATATGTAGAGTCTAGGTCTAGACCCCTATAGGCTAAAGACAAAGTCTCCTTTGCTCTGAAATAGGCCTAGATTCTAGACCCTAGACTCTAAGCCTTTTCAAAATTTAATTAGATATAGAAGTCTAGATCTAGTAGTTTAGACCAAGGGTCTACTAGTAGATCTAGACCTCTATAGTACGACCTCTAGATTCTAGATCTAGTCTAGACTCTATCTAGACCTCTACATTATTATTATTATTATTATTTTTTTTTTTGTGCCAGCAATAAATTAGAGTTAGACCCAGGTCTAATCTCTAAAACGTTTAAAGCTATCTAGAGTCTAGTATCTGCAACAAGGCCTAGACCGAAAGCTTCAGTCTCTAGCCTATAGACTGAATGATATTGTGGCGGAATGGGGGGGGGGGGGGGGG